>JBAMJV010007801.1:102500-112500 GCA_037951105.1 Echinarachnius parma
ATGCCATTGTGATGCCTTTGATGATGAACTAGAAGAAAATGATGATGGTGGTCAAGACGATGATTTTCATAGTGATAAAGAAGAAAATGCTAATGGTGATACTGTTGCTGCTGATGGTGGTAATGATGCAGATGATTGAGGTGGTAGTGGGGGTGGTGATGATTACAATGGTGGTGATGATGATGATGACGATGATGATGATGATGATGATGATGATGATGATGGTGATGGTGATGCTGATAATGATGATGAACTTTCATAGTAATATGATGATGATGATGATGATGATGATGATGATGATGATGATGATGATGTTCATATGATGATGACCATGATAATGATGATGATGATGATGATGATGATGATGATTGTGGAGGAGGTGGTGGTGGAGTAGGTGGTGGTGATGATTTAGTAGAGGAAAATGATGAAGGTGATACAGATAATTAGTCTGATAGTGATGATGAAGAAGATGATGCCATTGTGATGCCTTTGATGATGAACTAGAAGAAAATGATGATGGTGGTCAAGACGATGATTTTCATAGTGATAAAGAAGAAAATGCTAATGGTGATACTGTTGCTGCTGATGGTGGTAATGATGCAGATGATTGAGGTGGAAGTGGGGGTGGTGATGATTACGATGGTGGTGATGATGATGATGACGATGATGATGATGATGATGATGATGATGATGATGATGATGATGATGGTGATGGTGATGGTGATGCTGATAATGATGATGAACTTTCATAGTAATATGATTGTAGCTTTGCCCGAAGACCTGGACTACATAGTAAGGTAAATCGTCATAAAAAGCAGTATCTCATTCGAACGCACACGAATAAATCAAGCGTCAGCACACCAGGTTAAACTTCAATATCGTAAAGTCTTTATTCCGTCGTCGAATCGTTATCGTAGACATGTTCATAAACGTGACGTAAACGAGAAACAAAGTTATGTGTGTGAACGCGAGCGTATAGATGTTAACACGGTCGTATGTGTAAACACGGGCGTATGTGTAAACACTGCGTAGATGTGTGATAACACCGTCGTAGACGTGTGTGTGTACCGTCATACACGGGTGTGTGTGGTTCACTGTAATGAATAAACAAAACAGATTACAAATTAAGTATGAATTATCGATTATACAGGTTATCTAAATAATCACAATTCATCATGAACTAAATCTTATATCGTAAACATTAAACACAACTACATCTAGTTACTATTCTAAATCGTATGAATAATATACATGTAAATTGTTGCTGTGTATCATAAACAAATGAATAAATCCCTTTTATGATTATTCTCTCATAACACATTAATAGCTAAATTCTACTTCAAATACTGATTATATGTCTAGTAACAAGAAAGCAATATATCAGTTATTCTAACCGTTAAGAACTGCACAGTGTAAACTGTATATCTAATTGAATCATAGTGCGTGCATATTTATGTATTTTAAGTTCAACCAATCGTGCATTTATCTTATAGTGCATGTATTTAACCCACAAACTTTACTGAGTTTTCCACAGATTAAACATAAGATTCTCTGTATTATTATTCTACAATTGATTAACAATATAAGCCTTTCTAGTTTCTACACATTCAGTATAAAGCAATGCATGTGTATATTATACAACATCCCCAAGGATATAATTAACCCGAAGTATTCAGGAACTAAATAAACTATCAAAACAGTCTGGACCTTCCCCCAGAGTTAGCCATAGTGTAACACTACTCAAACAGTGCATCTCTGCTCGGTTACCATGGTTATTATCACTGGTCGAATTCCTTTCCCCTGACCAATATATGTGCACCCCTATCTGCACGCATCCACATAATATTGGTATACATAGGGTATATAATACTCCCTGTGTGTGTGTGTATATATCCCACACATCTTGGCTACTAAAGGTATAATACTGTGCGAGAGAAACTTTCTCTCTCTCTCTTTCTCTCTCTCTCTAAACATTATACCAATCTTATTAGTCCTTTTGGCTATTATTCCATAATATCATGACTTATTATAACTGACCAATATTACTTAGGTCATACACATTACTTTACATAATATCATGGCATTGAATATATCAAGAATATCCCCAAATCAGAATATATTCATGAAGAATATATATGGTTGTACAATATGAACATCTCACATTCACTATGTTCTGAATATCTTTTCTAACTTAAATTCTCATATAACTGGTTTAATTACAACATTTAACTGTTACAAATCATAGTATAAGGTTATATACTTTATCCAAATAAGAATGATGTTCGACTTACCAATTGTTGATACTCTGCAAGTCAAACTTTCACAATCCGTCTAGCAATAACTAAAATGGTCTTTCTCCTGTAAACTTTAGTAACAATGTGCCTACCTCGTGTGCTGTGCACTTCCTCTACCCTTCTCATTGCCACATCATCACTTTCCTTTGTTTAGGGCTAGAGGAACCTTATCTACTAGGAGGACTGGGGGTGCCACTCCTATCCATATATTACATAATCAAACACTTTAGTTAGTTTGTGACGCTACATAGCCGGCCCCGATGAGCCATCTTACAAGATGATCATTAAATCAAATCATATTAACTTACAGCGGCACAATACAACCTAATTCCAAATTTGTTGCTTACAATTAAAAACCTAACGTATCAAATAGTATAACACGACAGGAGGAATAAATCATCGTTAATGTGTACTATAATAACACTTCATTAAATTATGTACCATTTATGATTATTTATACTCTTATTTACCTAGAGCGCTACCGTATCATTTGTTTTCGAAGCAAACTTAATTTACTTTTCAACGGCCGAATCTATGAGACACAGTTTCGTAATCGGTCTCCTAAAATACTTTGTTCCGATCCGAACCTCAACCTGTCTAACTCTATTGTCCCTGCCTGGGAACACATCCACTATCTTCCCTAGTGGCCACTGTCCACGAGGTGCATTATCGTCAACCACCAAGACCAAATCATCCTTGGTGATGTTCCGTTGGGGCTTTGTCCACTTCTGTCTCTCCTGAAGGAGTGGGAGGTACTCCCTTCGCCATCGCTTCCAGAAGAGTGTGGAGAGATATTGGGCTTGGCGCCAGCGTCTTCTCCCATAGGAATCTGCTTTCTCGAATACACCAGGAGGTAGGTTGGGGCTTTGCTTCAAGAGGAGCAGGTGGTTGGGGGTGAGAGGTACCTCGTCTCTGGCATCAAGAGACAGCTGTGTGAGAGGTCTTGAGTTGAGTATCCCCTCTACTTCAGCCATGACGGTAGCGAAGACTTCATCGCCCACGAGCTGCTCTCCAATGATACTCCTCAGGAGTTTGCGTATGGACCTTATCATGCGTTCCCACGCACCTCCCATGTGGCTTGCGGTAGGTGGGTTAAAGGACCAGTGGATTCCTGTCTCCTGTAGGAATCGTTCAACCTTGTTTTGGTTTAGGGTCTCAAGGTTTTCCCGTAACTCCTTCTCAGCTCCGCGGAAGTTTGTGCCATTGTCGCTGTAGATCTTCTCCGGCTTGCCTCTTCTACTAAGAAACCTTCGCAAGGCATTTATGAAGGAGTCCGTGTCTAGCGTGTTCGCGATCTCGATGTGGACTGCCCTCATCGTCAGGCAAGTGAAAATGCAACCATAACGTTTAACACGACTCCGTCCTTGTTTCACATAGAAGGGTCCGAAGTAGTCAACTCCAACGTAGGTGAACGGTGGCGTGTCAGGAGTAACACGGACGTCAGGTAGATCTGCCATCATCTGTTGGGCACGAGGTGCATTTCTCCTCTTGCATGCCCAGCACTTTCCGATGACTTGACGTACAGTAGCTCCACCTTTCAGCACCCAATACCGTTCTCTCAGAGAGGCCCAAGTCATGCCTGCTCCCGAATGTCCAACATTCAGGTGATGATGAAGGATGAGCAGCTTCGTCACGTGGTGCTGACTTGGTAGGACTATAGGGTGCTTGACATCGAACTCTACAGGTGCGTTGTTGATACGTCCTCCTACTCTCAGGATTCCATCAATGACCATGGCGTTCAACTTCTCCAAGGTCTTGCCCTTTGTCCTAAGATCTAAGGCGTGGCCAAATGCTTGGCGCTGTACTGTCTTGATGATAGTCGTCTCGGATTCCTTTAGCTCATCCAGTGTCAGGGTTGGTCTCTTCATGGTTTTGGTATCGTCGCCCTTTGCCTTGGCTCTAAGATACGATTTGTATCGCAGCAGCCAGGCGACACATCTCTTTAGCTTCGTCCATGATGAGTATCTGTTCAGCAGGTCGTTCAACTTGTCGCTGGATGTCGTGAGGTTGACCTTGGCAGACTTCCTGATTTCAGGATCTTCGTAGTTCAGATCTGCTATTACTACCGGAGGTGATGGCCATGATACTTCATCAGCCCACAGGAACTGAGGGCCTTCGAGCCATCGGGGGTTTGCTTTCATTTCATCTGCTTTAAGGCCCCTCGAACCATCATCGGCAGGGTTAGACTTGGTGTCTACATGTCTCCACTGAGACGGTTCAGATGCATCTTGAATCTTCGCAACTCTGTTCGCGACATACGTCTGGAATCGTCTACTTTCGTTGCGTATGTAGTGGAGAACGGCTGTTGAGTCCGTCCAGTAGACAGTCCTTGTGTAGGGCAGCTTCAACTCGTTGCGCATCATCTGGTCTACATCTACTGCAAGGACGGCCGCCGTCAGTTCCAGACGCGGTATCGAGGTCACCTTCAGGGGGCATAGTCTTGATTTCCCCATGACAAATGCGCAGTGTATTCTGCCATTGGTATTCACCAGACGCAAGTATGACACTGCCGCATAACCATGCTCGGATGCATCGCAGAAGTGATGCAACTCACAGGAAGTTATGTCTCCAAACGCGTCTGGTTTGAGACATCGTGGTATCGTTATACCGGTGAGTCGTGGCAGGTCATCAAGCCATTCTTTCCAAGTCTGTACATCCTCTTCATTCACCTTCTCATCCCAGTCTAGTCCTCGGCGACATAGTGACTGCAGCAAGAGCTTAGCTCGAAGGATGAAGGGTGCAAGGAATCCTAGTGGATCGTACAGTGAGCTCACAGCTGAAAGAATACCTCGTCTGGTTGTTGGTTTTTCCTTGATGTTGACTTGGAACTCAAAGGAGTCCGATGACACATTCCATAGCACTCCCAGAGTGCGCTCAATCGGGAGATCGTCGAGGTCCAGGTTCACCATCGACTTCGCTCTTTCAGCCTCGGGAATGGACGAGAGCACCTCCATTTCGTTGCTCATCCACTTGGTCAGACGGAAGCCTCCCTTCTGTAGGAGCTTACAGAGGTCTCCCACCAGTTCCACTGCTTCCTTTTTGGTTGGCACGGATTTGAGACAGTCGTCCACGTAGAAGTTTTCTTGTACTGTCTTGATCACATTCTCTGGAAGGGTGTCTTTGTTGTCGTTTGCTGTTCTTCTGAGTGCATAAGATGCACAGCTTGGTGAGGATGTGGCTCCGAACAAGTGAACTGTCATCCTGTAGTCGATTGGTTCCTTAGACAGGTCTCCGTCTTTCCACCACAAGAATCGGAGAACGTCACGATCTTTAGTTGGTACCTTTACTTGGTGGAACATCCCTTCTATGTCACCAACAATGGCCACCGGCTCTTGGCGAAATCTTGTGAGGACACCAACAAGATTGTTTGTGTAGTCTGGCCCTCGAAGCAGTTGATCATTCAAGGACGTACCCTTGTACCGAGCAGCACAGTCGAAAACCACACGGAGCTTATCAGGCTTATGGGGGTGGGTGACCGGATGGTGTGGTAGATACCATACTGTGTCCTGGGTGTCATCCTTCTCATTTTTCTGGTGATCTCCAGCTGTCTCGAGGGTGGTTGGGTTAACCTCTTCTGCGAAGCCCTTCTCGATGTAACCTTCGATGGTGCCCTTGTACTTATTGAAGAATTCTTCATCCTTCTGGAACTTGTTCTTCAAATACTTCAGCCTCACTTGGGCTAGCTGTCTGTTGCTGGGAAGGCATGGTGGGAGATGCTTCCAGGGAAGACCTACTTCGTAGTGGCCATCCTTTAGAATGGTAGACTCATCCATGATGCTTCTGGCCCTTCGGTCCTCCACTGAATCTGCAACACCTTCTGGGTTCTTTCCCACCACATGATCAAGCTCCCAGAACCGTTCGAGTTGCTGATGCAGGGCATCCTGCGCAGTCAGGGTGAGGTGCACGTTGTACCCAGGCCGACTGTCGGACCCACGTCGTGTAGGTCCCATCAGTGTCCATCCCAGAGGAGAGCGTATAGCGTAGGGTTCCTTTCGTTTCCCCCTTCGCTGCTCCATAACCCAGAAGGCTTCTGGGGTGTCTCCTCCGATCAGCAGCCTAACTTCTCTTTGGCTGATAGTTGGGAATTCGATTCCTTGGAGATGACTCCATTTCTTGATGTCCCTCCCGTCTGGAATCGATGAGCTGGAGATGGGAAGGGAGTCAACTGACCAGACACGTGATAGATCGATTTCCTCTTTGCCGTTCAGGTTTTCAACCCTAAGGCTGACTTCCAGACCCTTTCTCTTGATATTTGAGCCGTTGACGGTTGTCAGCTGAAACTCCCTTTCGCTTCCCGTGATACCAAGTTCCTCGACTAGGCTTGTTTCACAAAGGGAGATATCACTTCCCTCGTCCAGTAGGGCCCATGTCTGTATCTCCTTTGTTTGGCTGCGTATTCGCACGGGGACAACGCGCAGGCACACCTTGTGGGTCGCTGATGTTGTATAGTTGTTCCCGGATTGCGTTGGTACAATTTGGGGTTGCTCAACCAGAACTTTTGGTGTGTCCCCTTCATGCTTCGGAGCTTGGAGATGTAGATGAAGCAGGGTGTGGTGTTTCCACTTACATCCATCGATTGTGCACTTGGATTCTTGGCTGCATCCTCTTGCGAGGTGGTTTGGTTTGAAGCAGTTGTCACATAGCCTCGATTGTCTCACCACCTTCATCCGCTCTTCCCGCGGTTTCTGCTTGAACAAATAGCATGACTGCAGGTCATGCGATTTCGAGCAACATGGACACTTCTGCTCCATGTTGGAACCCTTACCTTGGGTATTCAATGTTGTTCTTTTCATCCCGCTTGGCTTTCCTTTGGGAGGTGGCGGTGGTGTCTTCTGCCTTCCGATGTTCTGTCCAAACATGTTGCTCCCCAGCTGCGCAGCTTCTTCGACGAAGTCGACCATCATTCGGAAGTTTGGGGCAATACCTTGCCTCATCATTTTGTGTGCCCTCTTTGCCCATTCTGATTGGAGATGGATGGGCAGTAGCTGTTGGATGCGGAGAAGATTGTCGGTGCTATCCATGTCCGCGGAATAGCCCATCTGGGTCAGCACCATCTCGCACCTCCGCATGTCTCGTGCCAGGTCCCACGTGGCTGCACCGTCGTTGGGTCTTAGTGGCTGACGATTCAGCACCTTTTGCATGTGGGCAGCGGTCACGTGGAAGGATTGGCCAAACTGTTCGGCCAAAATGTGTTTAGCCCTACTATACCCTTCGCCTTCCTGTAACAGAACACAATTATCAATACTATCCCTTGCCTTACCAGTACAAAACTGAATCAGGTACATCAGTTTTGTTTTCTCATTAATAGTGCGGCTTCCAACTGTCGCCTCAAATCTATTAATGAAGGTCCAATAATCAAGTGGGTTACCACTGAATGTACCTAATTCAGGTTTGGGCATGTTTAAGGCAAGGTCTACAACACTGAAAACTTCATTAATCTTAGTATCTACATTGACATTTGACTTAGGAAGATTTGCTACGTTACCTGGCCATGTGGAAGCCTTGGGGTTAAGACCCTTGTTTACATTTACCTTGGCGCTTGGTGTCACACTTGGTGCCACACTTGGTGCCACACTTGGGGGACTTATCTTACCGTCTGAGTATATGGATCTACACTCTACTTCGTCCTCCAAGAGCCTTAGCTCTAGTTCCGCCCCCTTCAGTTCATGTTCTACTTGAACACCCGCAATCTCTTGCTCTAGTTTAATTTTAGCAAGTTGTAGTTCATTTGTCCTTTTCATTTGTTCGTGTTTGTTCTTCGCCAGCTCGGCCTTCAGCTTGGCTTCGCGTAGCCTTGCACTCGATGTCGAGCTGGTGGAAGATCGCCGCGATGTTCTGCTGCATGAAGACTTCGCCGACCTCAATGACGCCCTCTCGTCGTTGTCGTTGCCGACGTCATCAGCGTTGGCGTCGTCATCAGCGTTGGCATCGTCATCGTTGGCGACATCGTCGTCGTTGGCGACATCGTGTCCACCCTGATCGGCATCATCCCTCATTCGGTCAGCGTCTCGCGTCCATTCGGCGATACGTGCATCGAACTCCTGTTTATTTCGCCGCCTCGCGTCAAAGTCTTTCACTGCAGCATCAGCGTCATCTGCCGTCAGCCTTTCACGCAGCTCGTTAAAACGCTCGGTATATGAATCGAAAGCGCTGTTCAGTTGCTTGTATTTGTTAGCAACCAAGTCGTAGTTGTCAGGATCTAACATTAGCACTTCCAACTCCTTGTACTTCTTCGTTAGGGTTCCAGCATAACCCCTACACGATTGCTTTAAAGATGTGACGTCATCGTCGCCACCCATCGCTGTTTCGTTCGTTGACATCGTTCAGTTTATTTCATACAGTATTCGACCCGTCGTTAGTTGTGAACTTAAACACAACTATAATTGTCCTGATTGTGAACTTAAACACAATTATAGTTACAAATTGTGAACTTTTTATGTAGCTTTGCCCGAAGACCTGGACTACATAGTAAGGTAAATCGTCATAAAAAGCAGTATCTCATTCGAACGCACACGAATAAATCAAGCGTCAGCACACCAGGTTAAACTTCAATATCGTAAAGTCTTTATTCCGTCGTCGAATCGTTATCGTAGACATGTTCATAAACGTGACGTAAACGAGAAACAAAGTTATGTGTGTGAACGCGAGCGTATAGATGTTAACACGGTCGTATGTGTAAACACGGGCGTATGTGTAAACACTGCGTAGATGTGTGATAACACCGTCGTAGACGTGTGTGTGTACCGTCATACACGGGTGTGTGTGGTTCACTGTAATGAATAAACAAAACAGATTACAAATTAAGTATGAATTATCGATTATACAGGTTATCTAAATAATCACAATTCATCATGAACTAAATCTTATATCGTAAACATTAAACACAACTACATCTAGTTACTATTCTAAATCGTATGAATAATATACATGTAAATTGTTGCTGTGTATCATAAACAAATGAATAAATCCCTTTTATGATTATTCTCTCATAACACATTAATAGCTAAATTCTACTTCAAATACTGATTATATGTCTAGTAACAAGAAAGCAATATATCAGTTATTCTAACCGTTAAGAACTGCACAGTGTAAACTGTATATCTAATTGAATCATAGTGCGTGCATATTTATGTATTTTAAGTTCAACCAATCGTGCATTTATCTTATAGTGCATGTATTTAACCCACAAACTTTACTGAGTTTTCCACAGATTAAACATAAGATTCTCTGTATTATTATTCTACAATTGATTAACAATATAAGCCTTTCTAGTTTCTACACATTCAGTATAAAGCAATGCATGTGTATATTATACAACATCCCCAAGGATATAATTAACCCGAAGTATTCAGGAACTAAATAAACTATCAAAACAGTCTGGACCTTCCCCCAGAGTTAGCCATAGTGTAACACTACTCAAACAGTGCATCTCTGCTCGGTTACCATGGTTATTATCACTGGTCGAATTCCTTTCCCCTGACCAATATATGTGCACCCCTATCTGCACGCATCCACATAATATTGGTATACATAGGGTATATAATACTCCCTGTGTGTGTGTGTATATATCCCACACATCTTGGCTACTAAAGGTATAATACTGTGCGAGAGAAACTTTCTCTCTCTCTCTTTCTCTCTCTCTCTAAACATTATACCAATCTTATTAGTCCTTTTGGCTATTATTCCATAATATCATGACTTATTAT
>JBAMJV010007801.1:120000-142500 GCA_037951105.1 Echinarachnius parma
TAATGATGATGATGATGAGGGTGATGATGATGATGATGATGATGAGGATGATGAGGATGATGATGATGATGATGCTGATAATGATGATGATGATGATGATGATGATGTTCATGATGATGATGACCATGATGATGATGATGATGATGATGATGATGATTGTGGAGGAGGTGGTGGTGGAGTAGGTGGTGGTGATGATTTAGTAGAGGAAAATGATGAAGGTGATACAGATAATGAGTCTGATAGTGATGATGAAGAAGATGATGCCATTGTGATGCCTTTGATGATGAACTAGAAGAAAATGATGATGGTGGTCAAGACGATGATTTTCATAGTGATAAAGAAGAAAATGCTAATGGTGATACTGTTGCTGCTGATGGTGGTAATGATGCAGATGATTGAGGTGGTAGTGGGGGTGGTGATGATTACAATGGTGGTGATGATGATGATGACGATGATGATGATGATGATGATGATGATGATGATGATGATGATGATGGTGATGGTGATGCTGATAATGATAATGAACTTTCATAGTAATATGATGATGATGATGATGATGATGATGATGATGATGATGATGATGATGATAATGATGATGATGATGATGATGATTGTGGAGGAGGTGGTGGTGATGATTAGTAGAAGAAAAATGATCAAGGTGATAAAGATGATGAGTCTGATAGTGATGATGAAGAAGATGATGCCAATGTGATGCTGCTGATGATGAAGTAGAAGAAAATGATGATGGTGGTCAAGACGCTGGTGTTCATAGTTGTTTGTTTGTATATTATAATATTTACATTATGTATGTTTGATTCCATAGCTTGAACTACGTATCATAAAATATTACTGTCTAGGATATGCACCAAATCGCTCGACTATACCTCGCAGTTGTGCCCCCCCCCCCCCCCCCTCTGTTGACCCTCGCTACGCCACTGGTCTTAAGGGAAGATGACTTGGGGTAATTGTCTTGAGGGTAATTGTCAGGGGGTAGTCGACCGGGGGGGTAATTATCTTGGGGGTAATTTTCCGGGGAGGGGGGGGGGGGGGGGTAGTGTCTTTGGGGTAGTTGTCTTGGGGATAGTTGTCTTGGGGGGGGGGGGGGGGTAATATTCCGGGGAGAAGTTATTTTCGGGAGGGGGGGTGGGGGTAATCGTCCGTGGGGTATTTATCCGGGGGAGTTGTCTTAGGGGCTAATATTCCCGGGGGTAGTTGTCTTGGGGGGTAATTGTCTTGGGGTAATTGTCTTGGGGGGTAATTGTCTTGGGGGGTAATTGTTCTAGGGGGGTAATTGTCCGGGTGGTAGTTGTCCGGGGGGTAATTGTCCTAGGGGGGTAGTTGTCCGGGGGGTAATTGTCCTAGATGGGTAGTTGTCCGGGGGTAATCGTCCGGGGGTGGTTGTCCAGGGGGTAGTAGTCCGGACACGGATGAATTACATCATTTGAAAATATTTATACAGAAAACCTGAAGAAATCCTGTAATTTCTTTTGAATTTAGATGAAAATTCCAATTTTCCCGCAAATTCGTCAAAAATGTGCATATTAAACATTTTAATTAATTATTTTTAAAAAAATAATAATGGTCAATTTTTTTAGTTTTTTCGGAGGGGGGGGGGATCCCCAAGGGATGCATGCAGCATTCGGGCTGCTTGCTAACTCGGAGGGGGGATCCCCAAGAGATGCACACAGCCCCGGCGGGCTGATTGCAAGCTCGGAGGGTGGGGGGGGGGGAGTCCCAAGAGATGCATGCAGCCCCCGGGCTGCTTGCAAGCTCGTAGGGAGGGGGGATCCCCAAGAGATGCATGTAGCCCCCGGGGGGGGGGGGGGGTTGTTGTTGTTATTGTGTCAGATATTGCCACAAATTACATTTGAGACTTAAATCCTATACCAAAATCAATGTAAGATATGTCCGAATGATGTGTGAAAGTTTTATTGAAAAAGGACACAATAGGCGAAAATTTGCGTACAAATTACTGTATAACGTGTATGAGGTTTATGACCGTTCATTAACGCTCTTGAGCTGAATGATTATCAATGATAGATATCGTCATACCAAATGGGAATTTAACAAAATCTAACCCTATTTTAGGCTTCTCTTACCATAAGCCAAATAACACGGTAGAGGAGAAATGTGGAAGCTCCAAGTAATTTTCGTGGAGTTGGAGTTAGACACTTTACTGGTTTCACTTTAACCACATCGGGTCTTTTTATTGCAAGATGATTTTCACAAATTAATATACAATTATATATAAACAAAACAAAACAAAACGATCGTAGTTGTCATAATGCGTGCACTATTTTTGTTCGCACTTATTCGCACTTCTTCGCACTACTTCGCACTTCTTCGCACTAATTAGTAGGACCGCAAAAGGGTCTTGGTCAAAGCAACATGAATAATTTTCTTGTATAATTCTGTGTAAGACATGCAAGACACCTTTTATATTGTATTTATGTGCAAGACCATCGATATTTTTATATCCAGCCCCCCCCCCCCCCCAAACCTAAAATGGAAGTTGGCCAAATGTTGACGACTTGTGGATCCCTTATGTTAAATAAACGCGAGCGCGAGGACTTGACTTGGGCTCCATGTCCGAATTCGGATACGGCGGTCGTTGATAGTATCCGAATTATGATACTTGACGCGAACGGTTCTATTAATTAGCGCGAACTAAAGCGCCATCGATATAAAAATGTACATCGGTTATTTTGGGTTTTAGTGAGAAGATAACCTAAAGATGTCCTGCGAAGTGCGAACAAGCACAAACTGGATTTACTGCGAACAAGTACGAACGGGATTTCATAAATACTGTGAACAAATTTGTTTGCAGTAAATCCTGTTTGCGCTTCTTTGCAGTAAATATAGGTTTTCCCGCTCAATTTCGCGATTGTGACAATCAAATTGATATAAGGAGCAAACGAATTCGCGCGATTTGCGATCGCCCTGTCAAAGCAGCATTCGAATTCGTAAATAGTCGTTCAAAATCGCGTCTGAGCAAGTGAATTTGAACAAAGAGCATACCTTTTCATCAATGGTCATTCAAAATCGCACGTAGTTCACGCTGGCGCTACTGCACATTTGCGAATTCGAGTGCCCATAAATGAACTATCGTGTCTATTCACGAAACCGTATGCGTATGCATGAATTCGTTTGCACTTATTCGGAATTTGAAAGACCGATACCAACGATTACGCGGCAATGCGTGAATTTGAATGACCATTGATGAATTCGATTGAAAAAAGTGTAAAATTGAGCGGGAAAACCTATAGTATTATAAACATTATGTATAATATTTATACTAATACGTGTGGTTTACGGGTACACCATGTGAGATAGGTGGATTGGTAAGCCCTGAAAAGGACTATGGTAGTCCTAGAAAGGACTGTTGGTGTAGTTCTGAAAAGAACTGTTGGTATTCTTTCTAGGAGAGTTCTAAAAAGGAACTGTTAGTAGTCCTAGAAAGGACTAGAAAATTATACTATTTACTGCGAACACTGAAGTACATGCAAACAGGAAGTTTGTGTGTGAAATACTGGCAAAATTAGTGATATAATTTTAAAGAAATTATGGCATTTGATTTAGTAAAAACATGATTTTTGTAGACAAACTGTGGAAAGTCTACATTTATGTTTCTTTGAAATAAATTATGGTAAATTGAAAATTCATACTTGATTTACTTCCTATTGAGTGGAAGTTCAAGGGGAGATTTTTTCTTCTCGGCACTGAATATATAGGAAAAGTGTGTTATTTATCTATGCTAGGAATGAACTTTTCTTGCCATGTGTCCCAGTCTGGAAAAGTTTATTATCAAAGTCTAGCGGCCTGAAACCTGAATCTGGTGTCCCAAAACAAAGAATAAGCAAATAACCATCGACTGGGAGGGTGATGGCAAAACTATACGTGCCGAGGTGATCTGCGAAGGTACTAATTGTCACGGAGTGACTTCGTTTTTAGAAATAGGCATCCACACTTGACACATACAATTCATTCATGTGTGACTGCTTCCTTTTATGTAATGTGTGAGCATGTGTTTTAGGCTATATGGCCCCGGATTTGTATCTATTTAGTGTGCACACAAGCACACTCTTAAGGGTTATTGTACATGGTTTAGCTTTAGATGGACCCAGGGATATCCCTGATGGAACAATAGTGAGTGTGTTCATGCTAAGTTAGAACTGTATAGCTATAGTGTGCACAGACGCTGAATGTATATTGTTTATTGTACACATGATTGAAGTTGAGCTGGAATAAAAGGGAAAGTTGTTCATTCAAAGTGATAGGTGAATAGCTTTGGTATGTATGCCTAGTACCTATCCAGGGTAGTGAATAAGAGTGGTACTGGTTTAGACCAGCTTGGCGTGATTGGAATGGGCACCTCCCGTAATATGCATTTAGTATGATTTTGGCGGGAACATCTTTTTGTTAACGTGCACTGGATGTCGATGTGGTGATAATATTGCATACGAGACAGATAACCATTAGACATCGAGAGAGAAAGACGTGCTTGTCAGAGTGTGGTCATGGATACACCAGGGACTAGCCCGATTTTGTGCTAGAGCTGGGAAGTTATATTTTACAGGCATTCCACCTTATGCCGGAAAGCTCCCAAGAACCACCATGGGGTCATTCCATGTCAAATCACCCAAAAAAGTGGAAATTTTCATCACACCCCCTTCGAATTTGCTAATATTTGGTATGTATGATATTTCAACCTTTCAAAGCACAAATATCTCAGTTTTAGCCCGATCCGCACAACGGTTTTGGCGCTACGGTTGATTCTTATGGGGGAGTTTTGTCAGAAATGGGCGTTGGCACCATTTTTCAAATGGCCGTTGTCCATTAACCGTTGGGTCAAATTATTTTGTAATGGTGTTATTGGACTGGTGATGTAATATGCAATTCATTTATGCCATTATTTGTCATGTATGAGCGAGTTTAGATACGATAACCTTTGACCTTAGACCTTCCGTTTTACCTCGTGGATCAAATAATTTTGAGAATTTTTCTGGCTTAAATCTTTGTTTGATATAATTTCTACAACATATGAAAGAATTGGAGATATATTATTTCTTGTTTTTTCTACAGCCTTGTTTTAAGCTTAAAAAATGCATGTAATACTGAATTATTTTAGACCTGCACCCAAGTCCAAGAATTCTATGGGTGTATTATGTATGAAAAAGACCAATTCAAAGTCATGATTAGAGCCTGTTCATACCCTGTGGCTTACCACAATTAAATAGACCTGCTAATCCCCATACAATGCCATATTTTTTTAACCAGACAAGGGCCCTGTTGCAGAAAGAGATTAAATCAATTGTGAGTTGGATCAAATGTTCTAAATGCACAAATATGATTGGTTGAAATGCAGAAAATGTCTCTCTCTACAATCTGTATAGATCATTTCTTAAATACAATCTTTCAAGTTCAAGTTCAAAATGCAAACTTGTACATCATTCATGAAAGCAAATATCTATAGGTATCTTTTTTCAATGAATTTCTATGCAACATAAATTTATGCAATGGTTATGTGATTGTTTGTTTGTGAAATTTCAAAATGCACTGTTTAATATTTGCAACTAATGCATACTAACCACAGGTATCATTACAAATACAAGTGAGTGAAATATCAATAAACAGCATTGTTTCACAAACCAGAAATAAAGCATTGAGCCATATAATTATAAGCTGTTTCACAAAAATGGACAGGCATGCACAAGTTTTTGTGACTTGAAATTGGGTCGTTTTGTCTTTAATCTGTGCTTATTCAGCCATGAAGATATGAATATTTCTGATGTTCACACATAATGTGCAAAAGAACTGTACAAATATTGTGGCAAGATGACATCATGAAACAATTATTTGTTATGAAATTATGAGCAGTTGTCTAGGGGTAGTTGCTTTTTGTGTTCGGTTTAGTTGGAAAGAATCAGGTTTGAATTTGTACAGATTATAAATCATGTAACCATAGCATAAATTTATGTTGCATAGAAACATGAAATTCATTGAAAAAAGATACCTGTAGATATACATGCTTTCATGAATGATGTACAAGTTTTCAGTTTAAACTTGAACTTGAAAGATTGTGTTCAAGAAAAGATCTACAGATCTACAGATCGCAGAGAGAGACATTTTCTGCATTTCAACCAATCAGATTTGTGCATTTAGAACATTTGGTCTGACTCACAATTGATTTAATCTCTTTCTGCAACAGGGCCCTTGTCTGGTTAAAAAAAAATGTGGTGTTGTATGGGGATTAGCAGGTCTATTTAACTGTGGTAAGCCAGGGTATGAATAGGCTCTAATCATGATACATAACTTTAACATTTAATTGTATTTCATTGATGTTTCGAAAGCTTGATAAATTTGATAAGAAAATGTTATGCAATTAAATAGCATGACCATAATGAATACCCCTTGATTATTTATGTGAGGCTTTTGGGTATAATGATTGGAGATATTGCGCTTTTATATATGTGAAGATTAGATGAGTTCACAAAGTATTTTTGCATTACATGTGTTAAATGTTAAAGGTGTGTTTTATATTCGTAATTATGGCTATACTATAAATACATTCATTGCCATACTTATTACTGGATAGCTAGCGTTTAATTGTAAAATGGAGGAAGCAAATGTTAGGAATTATTGGCTTTAACCTTCCCCATTAGGAACCGGCCGGGCTCCTATCCGCCGTTTATTCAACATGGGCTCCAATGCTCCAACCGACCTACCGGCTTCCAACCGGCTCAGAACTGGCTCCACATGGGCTTCAAAGATTGTTGTTATTTTATTATTTTGGCGTTCATTCAAAATGAATATTTACGCCAAAGATTGAAAGTCAAAGACGCTTATACCATTGTCTTTTTCAGGGGGGTGTCACTCTGCCAGAGTGACCGCGATTTTTGGTCACCGGAAGGCATACCACTGCAGGTTGCATTTTGGGCTACTTGGGAACTACATAAACCAATCACAGAGCAGTTCATACGCGTCGTCACCGGATCGAAGTCAATAAAACAAGTTCATATAATGGGCCATTCTTTGAAAAGTGAAACTTTTTTGGAAAAAATGAAGTTTTTTTCAGTTGTTTTATTCCATTATTAGAAAGATCAATTTCTAAGGTTTTATAAAATGTATATTTTATACTAAATTTTGAAAATTTCTTACTCATTTGCATAAATTTACTTATTTCAATAATTCAAAAAAATTCATAACTCCAAAAATAATCAAGCTAGCTTATTTCTTTTACTCTCCTGTACCATCGATATAAAAATACTGGATATAGCAACAGCGCCCTCATCATTAAGCCAGCGACAGTGTGAAAAAGTACTCCAAAAGTACTCCAAATACAAAGACCATGCTCGCTCGAGTGAATCGATTTACGGAAATGAATAGAAGCACCTTTTGTATTTGGTCACTTAGGTGGACTTTTAGATACTTGCGGCGGCTTCAACGTCGCTCATTCGGCATTGTTCAGCGTGCTGTATCCAGTGTGTATATATCGATGTCCTGTACATGTTGATACCAACTTTGTGACAATTGAACTTTATGTAATTATCTAAACCTGATATTTGTAAAATTCCCATTTCCATTCACATTGCACATGTCACACACGTGACCAGGTCAAAATGTCACACACGTGACCCAGACATCCCCACATAATAACATACATTAAAAAACAATTGTTTGAGTAAAACATTTTTTTGTACCATTTTCTTACTAACATATATATACCTGTTGTCTGATACTAATATGAACATTTAAGCTTTTCATATCTCACAGGATTTCCAAAGTGAAATTGAGTTTTTAAAAATTTCTTCAAAAATGCTCTCGTGCAAAGTCACACACGTGACCGATGCCATTTGAACTCTGTCCTTGGGTAACGTAATCTAAATAAAATCTTTTGTGTTACACTTGAAAGACTTCAACATATGCAAGTCGTATATGAAGTTCACATCATCATACCTCCTATACTTACTGAAATATTAGCATCCTATTTCAAAAAAATTCATATTTTGGGTCACACACGTGACCAAGAATGGCCCATGTGCATACGTCGCCATGGATCCCATTGTTCATATTTAGCGTGATAAAATATAGCACAGTGCGCAGGAAAATAGGCGCGATAGTCTACGCACTTCATAGCATGATGATTGGTCAAGTCTTTCTAGGTCATTACGCGATGACGTCTAGCGTTAGTGCTCGGAAGCTTCAAAAATCGCGTCTCCGCCATCTTGCCCATGTACGAAGTCTATTGGACACGTGACTTGCGCGCGATAAGTCGGCCTTCTAGTTATAAACGGGTTGGTTTGTTTATTCATAATTCTATGGTCTATTAAGAGTAGCCGCGCGTAAACTTTGCGCACCAGCGCGCCATATTTCTGCGCACTAACGCGCGCACGTTCTGGGTCATGCGTTCTGGGTTGTCATGGGGGAAAATCGTTTGTAAACGTTCGCTGATTCCTAAATTAGAGGTTGTTAACGTGCCCTATGAGATCACATGCGTATCAACAATTTACAAATTTACAAATTAATGAGGGATATAATTATATAATATTGACTGGCCTTGAGGGGGATACGACATGAACTAGATCCTAGTGAAGGCAATATATTATGTCGTATACCCCGAAAGAGCCAGTCAATATCATTATTATTACCCATGTCAGACATCTTCAGCAGTAACGGAAATTAGTAAAATTTAAACTTTGTCTACTGGTATTGTATTGAGGTCTTGTTCAGTGAAGAAGACCAATGTATTGAATCTCAAATTACTGATTAAACATTTTCAATCCATGACATGAAGGGCGATTTGCGCGTACTATAGCAGAGGTGCATAAATGTATTCATACGTCACAATTAGACACGCGCAAAGCCATTCATCTATTCATACGTCATTAATAAACGCGCGTATGAATTTGCGCACTTCCGCGCTGAATTGAATATATTGTCATATTCCCCTCTTTTTTAACACGTAAATCCCATAGGCTTTTGTGAAAGAGGGGAATATGAGAAATATTCCCCTATTTCACCTGCTGGCACTTGAAACGAGCGGAATATGATTTTGTAAAACCACAGCTCAGATGTCTGATATGGGTAATAATAAATATTATATCTTTGGTTGCCTATTCAGGCCAGTGTCAAAATAAGTAGCAATTAAATTTGGTAGCCTAAATGACTGCTTATTTCAAGCTCCTGGTAGAGCTATATAAGTGTTATTTCTATAATTACCCCATTACATAAATAGCAACATGTGTGTGAACTGTTTAATTTTAAAAATCCATTTCATCAAACATCACCTATTTTTTCCATCTGATCTTCTTTCTAACAGACTAAGATACTGGAGAACAAATGGCTCTACCACCTGCTTTGGCTGTTCGTTTGAAGAAAGGGGGAATTCTGAAGGTTGATCATTCAGCCAACATTGAAAATGGTAAGTAACACACCCTTAACCTGCTCAGGACTAGTTGATTTTGCCATGTATTCTCCCTAGACCTTAACCCAAGTAGGCTACATGTATTTTGAAGGCCAGTCCGGATGAACAAGTATAAATGATGTCTGGAAGTCCTAAAAAATCGAAGCTAGGGAAAGTGGTTTAATTTGCATTATAAAGATAATTAGCTAATTTGAATATTTCTGTAATGTTGTCAGGGGTCATTTTCTATCTAGGAATAGTACAATATTGATTAAAAAACAAATTATTCTAGGGTAATTTAGGGCAAGTAATTCATTAACGGTGCTCATTTGCATGTGCCGTATAGGGAACGCCCTAAAAACCAAGATGGCTTCCCCTAATTTGCATATTTCTGAATATTATTGGTTTTCAGTGGTTACAGCCTCTAATAAGCAATAATTCCAGATTGTTATTTCTAAATATGTAGTGAAGATATTTCAGATTAGTTGCCACCTTGGCAACCTCTAGCAATGCATATAATGTGCACAATTGGGTTATTTACCTAATTTGCATATTCCCCCAAATAGACCGCTTCTGTAATGTATGCAAATAATATGCGTATGACGTCAGACTCCCCGTTGGCAAGCTTAACAATAGTAACTAGGTCCGGCAAGCTCCGGCAAACTTAGCTTGCCGGACCTAGTTACTATTGTTAAGCTTGCCAACGGGGAGTCTGACGTCATACGCATAATATTTGCATACATTACAGAAGCGGTCTATTGAGTATATTGGGAACCCGGAAAGTAAAAATGACAAGTTAGACCACTTTTCCAAGGTTTTTTTAACAAGTCCATTTTTAATACGTATTTCCACATAGCACCATGGCAACCTTCTTAAATCCAAAATGGCTGCTCCCCAAATTACACATGTAATGATACACGACTTCATTCTTTTGGTTATATTAGAACGATATTACAATTTTTGGACTCTCAATTATTGGAATTAGCAATTAGAATACTTAGTTAAATTTCAATGTAGTTGGTTGCTAACAGTTGAAAATTATATTCTCATAACATAAATGCTGTTAAAGTGGCAAATAGAATTATCTCCTTTAAAATGCCAAAGGCGGCCATCTTGGATTTATGTGGGTTGCCAAGGTGAAACGTCGAATTTGGTATCATAAATGTATTTCCTGCACCCCAAAACCTTGGAAAAGTGGTATTTCTCGTATGTTTTACCTTCTGGGTTTACACTATCCACGATTTTATCTGATTTCTTGGAATATGCAAATTGTGAAAATACTCGAATTATGCTAATTATATGCATTGCTAGAGGTTGCCAAGGCGGCAGCCAAGCTGAAGTATCTTTACTACACATTTAGAACATGATTGAAGAAAAAAGCTGTAATTATTGCTTATTATAGGCTGTAGCCACTGAAAACCAATAATATTCATAAATATGCAAATTAGGAGCAGCCATCTTGGATTTCCGGGTTTTGCCCATATGGCACTTGCAAACGAGCACCGGAAATGGATTCCTTGCCCCAACATACCTTAGAATATTTGTTTTAAATACTAGTGTACTATTCCTAGATAGAAAATTACCCCTGACCTCAAAATTCACAATTATGCAGATTAGCTCATTACTTATAATGTAAATTAAACCACTTTCCCCAGCTTCGATTTCTTAGGACTTTTAGTATGTTGTTCAGGGGGGTTTCCTGAACAAAATTTCGAAGAAAAATTCCATGTTGCAATTTTGCCGAGGTTACCCCCTAATATTTGCTAGATTGACTGGACTATTCCATGGTGGTGTCAATATACAGTTGGCTTGCGGTTGCACAATTTAAGGGGCCCAGTGAGGTATTATTTGACATTTTTGCACACTTTTACTATATCGGGAATATAAGCTACCCCCTACAAACCATACCTTTCTGGGAAGCTTGGAATATGGGAAATCCAAAAAAATACTAAATTAAAAACAATTAGACCTAAAATAAAAGTTTAAAAAGCAATAGTATAGAGAAAATAATTTGTTTAGACTTTTAGCAAGTCAACATTCAGATTGCATCTCCTCTGAGGTATAGCAGCGTGTACATTCTACATTTTAAAGAGATATATTATGATGCTATACAAATAAACTAATGATGTTTTTTTTTTCATTATTCAGCTGTCTTCATTGTCAAAAGGCAATTTTGCAAAAGAAATGTACATAATTTTACATAATTAAATGTACATATTTTGGTTTAAAATAGGGTTACCTCTAAAAACTATCATTAATCTGTTCATCTACAAACAAAGAATAGTTCCTCCAAATTTCATTGAATTTGAGTAATTGTTTTATACTTTTCAAGGTTTCGGCAAATGAGCTTGAAAAGTCATATTCAATATTGATCTTTGTTAGATGAATGAGACATTGATAAAAATAGGAAAATAGCGGGATAAATAGCAGTAGTTGGTTCAATAGAAGTTTAGGACATGTTAATCACATGTAAACTGCCATGGTCAATTTCTACATGACAATAGATGTTGTTACTGCACTCGAAAAAAGAGGAAGACAAATTGGATGGTAAACATTTTGATTTGGGACAAAAATTTTGTTTGGACTATCAGAAAAGTAGAATAAAAAATCTCCAATCTAAGCTGGAAAATAATCACTTCCCGCCCCCCAAATGTACAACATTGATAACAAAATCCTTAATTTGTCCATTTGATAGTTACCCCCTACCCCATAAGTATGTATTTTCTTAAAGCTTAGAATCCATGGATCATTTTAAAGCTCCACAGACAAGAAAAATGCCTCAAAATTGTGTTTTATTGTATCTCGGGTAGATTTTCATGAATATTACTAATAAAACATATTTGCCTCGTGGGAAAACCCGGTAAGATAAAAAAATCAACTTGTAAATTCACAAGAAAAATGACGTCATCTTTGTGACATCACATGTAGACAATCGCAGTTTAGCTCGGTCATAGACGTACACGCTGAGTGCAATACTCGCGTTGACAGAGATATTATTTCGATTTGTTTCAATATTTGCAAACATTTGTTTAAGTTTATATCATGGATGATATACACTCAGATGTGTTGCTGCATCCTGCTTCAATTAATTTCTTAGGCATTTTCAGTTAAGCCTCAATTTACAAGCAAAAACGAGTTTGTTTTACTAGCAAGTCATAGGCTCTGAATGTAAACCATGCACGTTTCTCCGTGTTGCGGTCTTCTTGTGATGTTACGACCCGGGTGGCACGTGCGCACATTCGCGCTCCGCTATGAATAACTTTTTTAGGAGCATGGAACGCCGATGCGAAAAAAAAGCAAAAAAGTTGCATGAAATTTACCTTTTTTGCCCAACTTAAGGATTTCTTTGAAAAAGGCACATATTTAAAGCTATAAACCTGAATCAAAGCCGGGATTTCACTATACCGTTAAGATACACATCTCAATTTTGATGTGAATAAAATTCAATACCCAACTAGGCCCCTCAAGAAGGGAGGATTGGTGAGTCCTGGAAAGGACTGTTTGTATTCTTTCTTGAGCTTGTAGTTCTAATAAGGACTACAGCGCTGGTATAGTTATTGTAATGAGACGATGGGTGGTAGATACAGTCGACCTGTTAGAAACGTCAACACTTTGGTTTCAAAGCAGATATCCAGGGGCATGAATTAGCAGTGGTTTTGGAAAGTCATGAACATTCTGTGATTTGTAATGTCTCAAGTTGCTGGAATTGCCAATATATGTCATATTAGTATTATTCTTGTATTGATTTGTTGGTTTCTCAGATCCGCAGGAAGAGATCATAGCAGCAGATTACTCTGGGGACGTCCAGCCTGATCTCAGCAAAGAGCAGATCATCATTGACAATGACCACCTCCCTCATGGATGGTGGAAGGTCAAAGATCCTCCAAGGTAAGTAGAATTTTCCTAACAAAATTGTGCTTGATCTAGTAACTTTGTTGACATGTGCAAAAAGTGAAACAAAAGGGAACAAAAAACAAAAAAAGCCTGTCTGACGCTTGTATTTCTAACACAAATACAACAAGGTATGAGAGAACTGCTTGAGTTCCAAGTAAGTTTTAAGGATTTGGACAATATTACTAGATCCCTTTAAATCTAAGAAAGACAACCATATTTTTCTCAGCAGAAGACCGTTCAGTGTATTTTCATGTTCAGGTTGATGTTGACTTAAGCATGAATTTTCTGTTTCTTTCAGTTGATATTGTACTTCAGAAACTAACAACTAGTGTTCATTTATTTTATACAGTGATTACAAATTAATATTTACAGTTTAAGTTACTAAATTCTTAATCCATTTTTGTCCATCGTCACTTCAGTACTAATGGTGAGCATGATGTGAATATATGTTTGTGTATTGTGTTCTTGTTTGCAGTGGCTTTGTGTACTTCTGGGATTCCAACACAGACATGGTGAGCTATGTGACGAGTGCTGGGGTGTTCCATTCAATTGCAAAGTTTATTATCGCAAGTCAGAAAATTAAAATGTGCCTAAATGCACAAATCTGATTGGTTCAAATGCACATATTTTCTTACGATTAATTACAACTTCATAATTGATTGAAACTCTTTCTGGGATGGTACCCAGCTCTGGCAAGTCTAGTCTAGGTTCTATACTCTGTTTTTACACCTTTCCCCCATATATCGCGTAACCCGGTGCATCTATGCCCGGTGAATTTGAACGGAAATGATGAATCTGATGAATCTGTTTCCGTTCAGATTCACCGGGCCATAGATGCACCGGGTTACGCGATATACATGTATATATATGGGGGAAAGGTGTATAGAACCTAGACTATGGCAAGTCAGGCTCTTGATGGCAACTTATGTTTTGAAGGAAAGGGCCTGCTAAGTAAAAACAAAAAATATGTTCATCATATTTAACCCTAAAAAGACCTTCAACAGACTAGGGTGGGAGTGGGGGGGGGGCTCAAATTAAGCCCCCACCCCCTGAGATCTCGGCTATTTATGTGCCCTACAGCTCAGCCAAAACCACCAGGGATGGAAACCGCTATTGAGGTACATTGTACTACTATACACACGGTGTCACACCACTCGCAATCTATTTATGGACTGTTTTCTTTTTAAAATCAAACCTTATATATATGCTGTCAGTCATACTCAACTTGCTGGTGACACGCAAAGTAATTTTAATTAGTTGAATACGTTTGATATGAAATGTGTAAACTAAATCTGTTAGCTACTTATTTTGAATTGATGAATGGCTCATCCATCCAAGTAATGTTTTTGCATAGACCACAAAGTTACCAAGTCCGTTCTTAGTACTTTTTAGTAAGTGCACTTTTTGTGCTGGTATTTAGTTTGTTGTTGCTTTTACCCATAACACAAACTTTGTGTACGGCACAGACAGCAACTAGCCTGTTCTTGTCTTGCCTCTCTTTTCTATGTGAGAAGCTAGACTGATCTGGATGATAAAGCTTTACTTTCATTGCCCACAATACATCGTTAATGTTGCTTTATCATCTAATATTTGCTTTTGTCTCTTTGCTCAGCTTTTTTTTCATATCCATTGTAAAATATGTGCATTTCACCTTTCAGATGCCAGACTGAGACATGTAAAAATGAATCCACTTCATCACTGACAAAGGCAGCTGTAGATGACAGCCAACACATTTTGAGATTATATTTGTATTGTGATCAGAGGTTTAAAAATGGTTCTTCTGAAATACATTTAAGTTTCATTCCTTTCACTAAATTGTGCATTTGTGTTTGTTTTGTTTGTTGTTCCCAGAATTACCTCCTGATACATGAATGGTTCAACAGGAACCATCGCAGAGACACTTGGACAATACTTGAGACATTAGAGCATTGTGCTTGAACGGGAACCATCGCAGAGACCCTTGGACAATACTTGAGACATTAGAGCATTGTACTTGAAGAGGAACCACTGTAGAGACACTTGGACAAGTACTTGAGACATTGGATCATTGTGGTCGAACAGGAACCACTGTAGAGACTAGAGACACTTGGATACTCGGAAATGAAAGCATTGTAGGTATCTCTAGAGACATTTGATGCGAACACTGACGGTCCATCATTTCTGATGAAGCCTTTCAGGGGGGCTATTGTACTGAGAGCAAAACAGTAGGAAATGGAATGATACATGAATGATTCAACATGAACAATTGCAGAGGCACTTGGAAAATACTTGTTGAGACATTAGAGCCTTGTGCTTGAACAGGAAACATTGCACAGTACTTGGACATGAAAGCATTGTATTTTTTTATAGATACATTTGATGTGAAGAAAGAAGCTGATATGAGCACTATGGTCCCCCAATTCATGGTGAACTATACACCAGTCATGAGGCTATACTGGAACCTATAACAAGCGGAATGTGCCAGCATATTATATAGAAATGCTTTAACGTATACTTGCATAATCTTTTAGACCAGTATTGCAATCTATAAGTAAGGAGCTGATCTATTTTGGATGATGTGGCTAAGAAGTAAGCCCTAATATTTGCTAGATTGACTGGACTATTCCATGGTGGTGTCAATATACAGTTGGCTTGCGGTTGCACAATTTAAGGGGCCCAGTGAGGTATTATTTGACATTTTTGCACACTTTTACTATATCGGGAATATAAGCTACCCCCTACAAACCATACCTTTCTGGGAAGCTTGGAATATGGGAAATCCAAAAAAATACTAAATTAAAAACAATTAGACCTAAAATAAAAGTTTAAAAAGCAATAGTATAGAGAAAATAATTTGTTTAGACTTTTAGCAAGTCAACATTCAGATTGCATCTCCTCTGAGGTATAGCAGCGTGTACATTCTACATTTTAAAGAGATATATTATGATGCTATACAAATAAACTAATGATGTTTTTTTTTTCATTATTCAGCTGTCTTCATTGTCAAAAGGCAATTTTGCAAAAGAAATGTACATAATTTTACATAATTAAATGTACATATTTTGGTTTAAAATAGGGTTACCTCTAAAAACTATCATTAATCTGTTCATCTACAAACAAAGAATAGTTCCTCCAAATTTCATTGAATTTGAGTAATTGTTTTATACTTTTCAAGGTTTCGGCAAATGAGCTTGAAAAGTCATATTCAATATTGATCTTTGTTAGATGAATGAGACATTGATAAAAATAGGAAAATAGCGGGATAAATAGCAGTAGTTGGTTCAATAGAAGTTTAGGACATGTTAATCACATGTAAACTGCCATGGTCAATTTCTACATGACAATAGATGTTGTTACTGCACTCGAAAAAAGAGGAAGACAAATTGGATGGTAAACATTTTGATTTGGGACAAAAATTTTGTTTGGACTATCAGAAAAGTAGAATAAAAAATCTCCAATCTAAGCTGGAAAATAATCACTTCCCGCCCCCCAAATGTACAACATTGATAACAAAATCCTTAATTTGTCCATTTGATAGTTACCCCCTACCCCATAAGTATGTATTTTCTTAAAGCTTAGAATCCATGGATCATTTTAAAGCTCCACAGACAAGAAAAATGCCTCAAAATTGTGTTTTATTGTATCTCGGGTAGATTTTCATGAATATTACTAATAAAACATATTTGCCTCGTGGGAAAACCCGGTAAGATAAAAAAATCAACTTGTAAATTCACAAGAAAAATGACGTCATCTTTGTGACATCACATGTAGACAATCGCAGTTTAGCTCGGTCATAGACGTACACGCTGAGTGCAATACTCGCGTTGACAGAGATATTATTTCGATTTGTTTCAATATTTGCAAACATTTGTTTAAGTTTATATCATGGATGATATACACTCAGATGTGTTGCTGCATCCTGCTTCAATTAATTTCTTAGGCATTTTCAGTTATGCCTCAATTTACAAGCAAAAACGAGTTTGTTTTACTAGCAAGTCATAGGCTCTGAATGTAAACCATGCACGTTTCTCCGTGTTGCGGTCTTCTTGTGATGTTACGACCCGGGTGGCACGTGCGCACATTCGCGCTCCGCTATGAATAACTTTTTTAGGAGCATGGAACGCCGATGCGAAAAAAAAGCAAAAAAGTTGCATGAAATTTACCTTTTTTGCCCAACTTAAGGATTTCTTTGAAAAAGGCACATATTTAAAGCTATAAACCTGAATCAAAGCCGGGATTTCACTATACCGTTAAGATACACATCTCAATTTTGATGTGAATAAAATTCAATACCCAACTAGGCCCCTCAAGAAGGGAGGATTGGTGAGTCCTGGAAAGGACTGTTTGTATTCTTTCTTGAGCTTGTAGTTCTAATAAGGACTACAGCGCTGGTATAGTTATTGTAATGAGACGATGGGTGGTAGATACAGTCGACCTGTTAGAAACGTCAACACTTTGGTTTCAAAGCAGATATCCAGGGGCATGAATTAGCAGTGGTTTTGGAAAGTCATGAACATTCTGTGATTTGTAATGTCTCAAGTTGCTGGAATTGCCAATATATGTCATATTAGTATTATTCTTGTATTGATTTGTTGGTTTCTCAGATCCGCAGGAAGAGATCATAGCAGCAGATTACTCTGGGGACGTCCAGCCTGATCTCAGCAAAGAGCAGATCATCATTGACAATGACCACCTCCCTCATGGATGGTGGAAGGTCAAAGATCCTCCAAGGTAAGTAGAATTTTCCTAACAAAATTGTGCTTGATCTAGTAACTTTGTTGACATGTGCAAAAAGTGAAACAAAAGGGAACAAAAAACAAAAAAAGCCTGTCTGACGCTTGTATTTCTAACACAAATACAACAAGGTATGAGAGAACTGCTTGAGTTCCAAGTAAGTTTTAAGGATTTGGACAATATTACTAGATCCCTTTAAATCTAAGAAAGACAACCATATTTTTCTCAGCAGAAGACCGTTCAGTGTATTTTCATGTTCAGGTTGATGTTGACTTAAGCATGAATTTTCTGTTTCTTTCAGTTGATATTGTACTTCAGAAACTAACAACTAGTGTTCATTTATTTTATACAGTGATTACAAATTAATATTTACAGTTTAAGTTACTAAATTCTTAATCCATTTTTGTCCATCGTCACTTCAGTACTAATGGTGAGCATGATGTGAATATATGTTTGTGTATTGTGTTCTTGTTTGCAGTGGCTTTGTGTACTTCTGGGATTCCAACACAGACATGGTGAGCTATGTGACGAGTGCTGGGGTGTTCCATTCAATTGCAAAGTTTATTATCGCAAGTCAGAAAATTTAAATGTGCCTAAATGCACAAATCTGATTGGTTCAAATGCACATATTTTCTTACGATTAATTACAACTTCATAATTGATTGAAACTCTTTCTGGGATGGTACCCAGCTCTGGCAAGTCTAGTCTAGGTTCTATACTCTGTTTTTACACCTTTCCCCCATATATCGCGTAACCCGGTGCATCTATGCCCGGTGAATTTGAACGGAAATGATGAATCTGATGAATCTGTTTCCGTTCAGATTCACCGGGCCATAGATGCACCGGGTTACGCGATATACATGTATATATATGGGGGAAAGGTGTACAGAACCTAGACTATGGCAAGTCAGGCTCTTGATGGCAACTTATGTTTTGAAGGAAAGGGCCTGCTAAGTAAAAACAAAAAATATGTTCATCATATTTAACCCTAAAAAGACCTTCAACAGACTAGGGTGGGAGTGGGGGGGGGGGGGGGGGCTCAAATTAAGCCCCACCCCCTGAGATCTCGGCTATTTATGTGCCCTACAGCTCAGCCAAAACCACCAGGGATGGAAACCGCTATTGAGGTACATTGTACTACTATACACACGGTGTCACACCACTCACAATCTATTTATGGACTGTTTTCTTTTTAAAATCAAACCTTATATATATGCTGTCAGTCATACTCAACTTGCTGGTGACACGCAAAGTAATTTTAATTAGTTGAATACGTTTGATATGAAATGTGTAAACTAAATCTGTTAGCTACTTATTTTGAATTGATGAATGGCTCATCCATCCAAGTAATGTTTTTGCATAGACCACAAAGTTACCAAGTCCGTTCTTAGTACTTTTTAGTAAGTGCACTTTTTGTGCTGGTATTTAGTTTGTTGTTGCTTTTACCCATAACACAAACTTTGTGTACGGCACAGACAGCAACTAGCCTGTTCTTGTCTTGCCTCTCTTTTCTATGTGAGAAGCTAGACTGATCTGGATGATAAAGCTTTACTTTCATTGCCCACAATACATCGTTAATGTTGCTTTATCATCTAATATTTGCTTTTGTCTCTTTGCTCAGCTTTTTTTTCATATCCATTGTAAAATATGTGCATTTCACCTTTCAGATGCCAGACTGAGACATGTAAAAATGAATCCACTTCATCACTGACAAAGGCAGCTGTAGATGACAGCCAACACATTTTGAGATTATATTTGTATTGTGATCAGAGGTTTAAAAATGGTTCTTCTGAAATACATTTAAGTTTCATTCCTTTCACTAAATTGTGCATTTGTGTTTGTTTTGTTTGTTGTTCCCAGAATTACCTCCTGATACATGAATGGTTCAACAGGAACCATCGCAGAGACACTTGGACAATACTTGAGACATTAGAGCATTGTGCTTGAACGGGAACCATCGCAGAGACCCTTGGACAATACTTGAGACATTAGAGCATTGTACTTGAAGAGGAACCACTGTAGAGACACTTGGACAAGTACTTGAGACATTGGATCATTGTGGTCGAACAGGAACCACTGTAGAGACTAGAGACACTTGGATACTCGGAAATGAAAGCATTGTAGGTATCTCTTGAGACATTTGATGCGAACACTGACGGTCCATCATTTCTGATGAAGCCTTTCAGGGGGGCTATTGTACTGAGAGCAAAACAGTAGGAAATGGAATGATACATGAATGATTCAACATGAACAATTGCAGAGGCACTTGGAAAATACTTGTTGAGACATTAGAGCCTTGTGCTTGAACAGGAAACATTGCACAGTACTTGGACATGAAAGCATTGTATCTTTTTATAGATACATTTGATGTGAAGAAAGAAGCTGATATGAGCACTATGGTCCCCCAATTCATGGTGAACTATACACCAGTCATGAGGCTATACTGGAACCTATAACAAGCGGAATGTGCCAGCATATTATATAGAAATGCTTTAACGTATACTTGCATAATCTTTTAGACCAGTATTGCAATCTATAAGTAAGGAGCTGATCTATTTTGGATGATGTGGCTAAGAAGTAAGCACAAGATTGTTTTGTTGGTAACTTATTAGGTTCGGCTAAGGCTTACCCAGCCAACCTTCGTTGGGGATTATGAAAACTGTGTTGCTCACTGAACTGTATACATTGAAATTTAGTTAGCGAGGAACTAAGCTAGCAGGGTTTCATGAATATAGGGCCAGATCTGTTGTTCTTAATATGAAGCAATGCCCCTGGGCCCAGATCAAGGGTTCAGTCCCGGGTCCCAAATCTGAACATGACTCATTAAGAGACATTTCATTCAAATGAAGGCATTAAATAGTCTGGTTCACTTACATATTTTTGTTGTATATTATAAACAAATCCTATCAAACTGATTTTGACAACTGGCAAGCTTGCCAAAGGTTACCTGGGCTAGCAACAACAAATGCCAGGTGAATTCTAAGTACTGCATTGTAGTTATTAGATTTGGTGCAATTGGATAACTTTGTTATGAGGTCACCATGCAAGGCATTTGCATAAAATGTATACGTTAGTGATCAAGTTTATGGAAGCCAAATGATAATAAATTATGATATACTCGATTTATATAGCGCCTAATATGATTGATAATCATTAACCCTATGAATGTATGAGTCAAATGGTTTATAGATCATAAAACATTACTTCAGGCATGAAGCTGGGCTGAGAGCTGACATGATCAGTGGACAGCATGAACATGATCACAAACTGATGGAAAGCAAAGCACATGTGCTGTATATACACTACTCACAAAAAGTAAGTACCTAACATTTTTCACCGATTTTGATCATTCAAATGGTAATGGATGCACAATTTTCGTACGCACAATGTGAGTGATAAATAGTTGCCATAGTATTTTGTTTTCATTATCAAAAAAATGAATTTTCTAAAACAAAGTGCTAAAAAAAAGTTGAACTTTCAGTTTCATGTGGCATAGTGGGTACATTTTGTATTTGAGTAAGCATATTTATTGAATATGACCCGAAACACAAATCTATTTATTATTAACCCAGTACTACTGCTGCATTGTTCTTAGTGACACCATTTTTCAAAAGCATGCATGTTTCTAAAGCAATAGGCCTTTCAATATGAAATTGTTGGGGATTAGAATGGCCGAAGTCATGTCCTGTTTTCATATTTATTGGAGTTGGCCTAATTCACAAATATGTTATGTAATTCATTACTACTGCTGCATTGTTCACAGTGGAACCATTTTTCTAAAGCTTACTTGTATACAAAATGTACCCACTATGCCATATAAAACTGAAAGTGCAAATTTCTTTTTTTGCACTTTGTTTTAGGAAATTAATTTTTTGATGACAAAAACTTAATACTATGGCAACTATTTACCGCATTTACCGCATTATCGCATTGTGCGTAAGAAAATTGCGCATCCATTACCGTTTGAATGATCAAAATCGGTGAAATACCTTTTTGAGATATATGGAAAAATGCTAGGGGGTACTTACTTTTTGTGAGTAGTGTATATATGCAGCATGTGGCTGTAATTATGGGCACTCTTAACTATCTCGATTAACAGTCCTTAAAAACAATTATTAAGCAAGGATCACATATATGTGAGTACAGCTACATGTACTACTTGCCTTAAAACATATTCTTGTGTGTACTACAAAATACCATTACTCTGACTTGATCCCAGCTGATAATGAACATGTGGACAAATATTTGGACAAAATTGCTCAACAATGACATTTTACAGGTATGACTTTAACCATACTCTCAATGTAAAACTATTTTATATTCGATGCTACACATACCTGTAAGAACCCTCCTTAACCACTCGCAATGTAAAACTATTTTATATTCGCTGCTACACATGCATAAGAGCCCTTAACCATACTCTCAATGTAAAACTATTTTATATTCGATGCTACACAATAGATCCCTTAACCATACTCTCAATGTAAAAC
>JBAMJV010007801.1:155000-192972 GCA_037951105.1 Echinarachnius parma
GAACTGATTAAACTGAGGGACGTCGGTTTAATGGGTACATACGTATTTTCGGCCGGTGAGAAAGTTCGTACACATATTTCACGGAGTGCCAGATCGGTATGCATGACCCCTATGTGACCCGCGCTAGCTAGGTGACCCGCGCATAAATACTAATATGTGAGCGTTTACCAAGCAAAATACCCAAACATCGCTTAAACTGACTACATGTAATTATATATTCTTTATGTTTTAGATCTTTTTCCGTGACATACGTTAACAAATGTCGGCTTCACAATACCTTTACGAGAATTAGTACTATATTGTTGTAATATTATGCTAATTCAGTTGCACTCCTTTATTGACCGATATATAGTTTAAATGGAGGGACGCATTCGTTTTTCATTCGTAGAATCCAAATTAGAGGGCTGTTCGCTCTGATTTCTTTTTTTGCGTGTTACATTGATCCCCATCCGTCAACTGAAAGCTGTTCAGACGTTTTGTAAAAGTGGACCTGTCCCTTTAACACTCTGCGAAACTAATATCTGGGTTTCAAACTTCTGACCGCGGGGAATCCCCACGAAATTAAATTAGTATCTAAACCAATTCGTGACAGGTCAATGTGCAAAGTACCCTCATCATGCTCATGATTATTCATGTTTGCAAGGAAAATGGGACTGATCTTACTGACAATTTTCACCTTTCTTTTGAAATATTTGAAGAGCCACACACATACACACACGCACACACACACTTACAAACGCACATAACACACTCGCGCACACACACTTACAAACGCACATAACACACGCGCACACACATACACATGGATACACACACAAACACACACACGCACGTACTCACACAATACTGACTTCTTAGATTATCAAGAGTTGCTTCCTTTTGTCATTGGATGACGCGTGCAAATATTCAAGATATACTGTGACAAAAGGAAGTATGCTGCTTAATTTGCATAAAACAATGATTTTACAAATCAAAACATATCAACCCGAAATGCCTTCTCTGAGTACATTATAAAACATGTTATACCTGGGAATTAGGATTTTATGTTTGAGAGGTCAGAAAGAAAAACATATTTTCTTCATTTACTAAGAAACTCATTCCACAGAGTTGCTTCCTTTTGTCATGGGACGGCAGAATAGATATATCGTTTCAGGTCCTCTGTTACATTTACTGTGCATAAGATAGTAAGTAAATGTAAACGAGGCCCTGACAGCGATAGATATTATACAAATAGTGCATGGTTTGGAGTTGAATATACCAGAATAGACAACGATACATTTTTAATTTCTCGAGAGCGATTATATTGCATCGAGGCCGCAGGCCGAGTGCAATATAATCGCACGAGAGAAATTAAAAATGTAGAGGTGTCTATTGTGGAATATTTAACGACAAGAAGCATGTACTATTTGTTATATAATATGATTATTTTGAGGAACTGATATGGTTATCATGTTGATAAACCCAAATTGACCTTGCTCAAATTGTGAGTGTTCTCTCCAGCCATTGTCGGCCCTGCGTACTGTGTTAAGTGCCAGCGCGTATTAGAAATAATTGCGCGCTCTGCGCATTTTCCCCATTCAAGAACAAGCGCACAAGAGCACATTACGCACTCCAAGGCAATCCCCTGCGCAGCTCGTTTGGCTCTCTATGGTCAGTTTGTACATACTGAAAAGTTATAATACATATGTATTATAACTTTACCATTGATTATACCGGATTAAGCATCGGTAATCAACCAATGGGAATGCTCAATTTACCTTCATTATGACGTCATCATATTATATATCAATATAATGTCCACTAAGACATTCTTGTATGCATTGTAGTGTATAAGTACACATGAATGTCCTGTATGCATGTAAAATGAAGCATCAACGTGCTCTGCATCGGTTTCAAACTTCGGACCACGGGGAATCACCACGCATTAATTTAGTATCTAAAACGATCCGTGACAGGTCAATGTGCAAAGTATGCACATGAATATTCATGTTTGCAAGGAAAATGTGTCTGATTTTACTGACAATTTCCACCTTTCTTTTGAAATATTTGTAAAGCAAAACACAATTGCGTGAAATAACAAAAACAGTTATTTGCACAATCTTAACTCAATCACGCTCGACTGAATAAATCCTTTTATTACTCCACCGTATTGCTGATTTGTTGATATTTCAGCTCACTAACCAACAAATGTATCACACTATTATTCACACCATTTATCCTTGATCCTGCGAAGTTCAAGGCCGTGTCGTGACTCCTAGCTCATGTCTCAATGAATGCGAGTCACTGTACCTTCCTTGAACCTGCGAGGTGCAAGGATGTACAAGGCTGTGCAGTGAATCCCTCTGAATGCGAGTCACTGCACCCTCCTTGTCACTGTCGGCTGTTTTCCATTTTATTTTTTTCATCGAGAAAGGTATCTTTTATGGAAATGAAAGTACCATAGTTATAGTAAACATTAATTTGATGACCCCTATTTTGTAATACAGATGATAACGCTTTTGATCCTTTAACTTGATACGGTGTCTACTGCGCCCAGTAGTAGTGGTAGTGGTAGTGATAGTGGTAGTGGTAGTAGTAGAAGTACTAGTGGTAGTGGTAGTGGTAGTGGTAGTGGTAGTGGTAGTGGTAGTGGTAGTGGTGGTAGTGGTAGTGGTAGTGGTAGTGGTAGTGGTAGTGGTAGTGGTAGTGGTAGTGGTAGTGGTAGTGGTAGTGTAGTGGTAGTGGTAGTGGTAGTGGTAGTGGTGGTAGTAGTAGTAGTAGTAGTAGTAGTAGTAGTAGTAGTAGTAGTAGTAGTAGTAGTAGTAGTAGTAGAAGTAGTAGTAGTAGTAGTAGTAGTGGTAGTAGTGGTAGTAGTAGTAGTAGCAGTCGTAGTAGGAGTAGTAGTAGTGGTAGTGGTAGTGGTAGTGGTAGTGGTAGTGGTAGTAGTAGTAGTAGTAGTAGTAGTAGTAGTAGTAGTAGTAGTAGTAGTAGTAGTAGTAGTAGTAGTAGTAGTAGTAGTAGTAGTAGTAGTAGTAGTAGTAGTAGTAGTAGTAGTAGTAGCAATAACCGAACGCAAAAAGTAACTAACCCCTAAACAATTGCCCATAACTTTATAACCAAGAATCGTTTCAAAATTTCGTCTTGCCAAGATATCCCTATGGTAGTTAGGAAAACAATGAGAAAATTAAGAGGTCACCATTAATTCATGGTTGGGTGAGCACACATTACAGAGAAAATAGTCATATTTCAAAATTCGCAAAAGTATTATCATCATTACAAATAATTGAGAATTGGAAAATTAAAAAATGCACTAATTTAACAATTGCAAGATGACATTTTGACAGTTATCGATTATGAAATTATGAGCAGTTGTTAAGGGGGATAGTTACTTTTTGAGTATGGTTTAGTTGCTGGCTTTGTTAGTTCAAATATACAATTTTATACAATTTATGTGGTATCTTAGAGGTTTTTCTGCATTGCATTCGTTTTCCATAATGGGAATAGAAAGGGTATTTAACTGCGAAACAAATGGAAGGTGTTTATTATTTAATTAGAACTTGTATAGGGTGGCCCAGAAAAAAGGGATCTAGCAACATTGTCCAAATCCTCACCATCAAACTGGAATTCTGGCGGTTCCCTCATACCTCGTTGTATTAGAATTAACAATAGAATCCTGGGAAAGGGTTCGATTTTTAGAATGTCCCTTTCATTATACAATACCCAGTGGATATATCGGATAACAACAGTATACATTGTATAAAAAAAATTTCAAGTCATATGGACATTGCATGGCCAAGTAATGAGCGAAAATGCAAAGTGATATTCAATAACTCACTGCACTCACTTTGTACACAGAAGAAAAACTCGCCCGGAGTTTTTCTTATCTGAATACTTCGATCGTACATATCTTTGTAACGAAAGGGAAATTTGAAAAACCAAAACCTGTCCCATGACTTTATTGTTAATACGAATACAACAAGGTATGAGGGAACCGCTAGAATGAAAAATTTATTTCGAGGATTTGGACAATGTTACTAAGTCCCTTTAAGAAAATTTGAAAGCGCCCTTAGCTACGTGATGCCATCTGCAGGAGGTGCTGATGCACCTGAGTCTTGAAATATTGAGCTCCACTGTCATGGATAATTCCAACTACGTTCCCTGGTAGGCCATTCCAGACGGTGACTGCCGTGTGGATGAAACTCCTGCCAGTTGAGTGAGTTCTTGATGAAGGTTCTTGGAGAGCGTGACATGGCATCGACAGACTGGTGCGAGTTGCGCGCCTTATGAGGTAGGGTTGAGGCAGCATTGCTTTCAGGTCTGAAGGACATATACCTGTGTGCATCTTGTAGAGCACGGTAGCAGCAGCTACTTTCCGTCTGTGTTGTAGGGAGGGGATGTTTAGTTCAGAGCATGCCAATTTCTCGTCCACACCGATAATGCGCAGGGCTTTGCTCTGGATACGGTCCAGCAATCCAAGTGTTGTGGCGGACGCATTTATCCAACACAGAGAGGCATATTCCATGATGCTGCGAATTTGGGCCTTGTAGACTATGGCTCTTCCTGAAGAATCTAGCTTGGTTGATATCCTTCGAAGGGCTCCTAACTTCTGTCCAGCTCTGGTTGTTGTATTGGAAATATGCTTTGACCATGTAAGCTTCTTGTCAACTGTCACTCCTAGGATTTCCAGTTCGTCTATTTCAGTTAGTTTGGTGTTTCCAATGTACAAATCTATTCTTGTTGGGCTTCTCTTCCTTGAGATGGTTAATGCCTTGCACTTCGTTGGCTCAAACGTCACCTTCCACTTGTCAGCCCATTGCCTCATGTTCTCCAGATCTCTGTTTAAGCTTGCACTTGCTGCCTCAGATTCTCCTGGTGATCTTATTTCGCAGAACAAGGTGGAATCGTCTGCGTAGAGGTACAAGGCGTTCTCGCTAGATCATCGATGTAGACCGAGAACAGCAGTGGGCCGAGAACTGAACCCTGAGGCACTGAAGCATTGATGGTGGTGGAGCTTGACGATTGGCCCGACAGGACAACTTTAAAAGATCTATCCGATAGGTAGCTCTCTATCCAGGTCAGTAGCTTGCCAGTGATTCCTTTGCCTTTCAGCTTGGCGCAGAGTCCGTTGTGCCACACCTTATCAAAGGCTCCCTTGATATCTAGCGCAACAACACGGACATCATTTCCTCTATCTAAGGTGTTCGACCATTGCTGGGAAAGGATAGTAAGAATGTCTGCGGTGCTGTGGTGAGGTCTGAAGCCATACTGTCTGTCGGATATGAGCTGATGTTGAAGGAGGTAGTTCTGGAGTTGTTTCTGTACAATTGATTCCATAACCTTACTGATGTTGCTGAGGAGAGATATAGGGCGATATATCGATGGATTGGACTTTGAATCCCTCTTATGTATTGGGATCACGTGTGCAGTCTTCCACTGGCTCGGAAAAACTCCACTTGAGAAGCAGAGCTCAAAAAGGCAGCTGAGTGGTCTAGCTAATTCAGCGCTACATTCCTTTAGGACTCTAGAGGGAATCTCATCTGGGCCAGTCGCTTTATCAGGACTTAGTTTCCGCAGGTGTCTCTCTACATCTTTGGCTTTGAATGTTACTTTTTCCATCTCATGCCGAGTATTTGTGGGACTTCAGGAGCAGGCTCTTCTGCATCATCGAGATGACACTTCCTAGCAAAGATCTGGCTGAGAACGTTTGCTTTCTCCTTTGCAGAGGAGTAGACCTGGTCCTGATCCTTCAGGACAGGTATGTCTGATTTAGTCTTTCTTCCAGAAAGGGTGTTCGCCTTGTTCCACCATTCCTTACTGCTGAGGCTTCCATTGGTCAGCTCCTTTTTCAGTTTATTGTTATGTTGTTTCTTTGCCTGATTTTTCTGCCTTGTTGTACTCTGCTCTTGCTGCTTTGAATGTATCTCTATTTGCCTGTGTGTCGTCTCTTTTCATCTGCTTGTAGAGACGTCTCTTTCTGGTTGCAGTTTCCCTGCAGCGATCATCAAACCAGGCTTTGTCACCCGTCTTGTCAGTTACTTCCTTGCTTGGGATGTAGATATCCATAGCGTCGGATATTATGTTAGTAACATTTCTACACGCTGTTTCGGGATCAGTTTGAAGGGCATGGGTCCAGTCTACAGAGGAGAGGTGACCACGCATTCCCCAGTAGTCGGCTTTGTCGTAACGCTATACTTTGCGTCTATAAGGCTTGTCGCGGTTAAGTGGGACATCTAATTTCAACAGAACTGGGTTGTACCAAGTCTTGCGAATGTTGTGGATGTGGCAGGCATGTCAGTCAGAACATGATCTAGGATCTGATATTCCCTGGTTGGTTCATCAACAATTTGTTTAAGTCCCAAAGTGTTCGTCATCTCCAATGCACGCCTGCCTGCTGTGTCGGTGATGTGGCTACCGAGCCAGTATGTATGATGTACGTTGAAATCTCCAAGGAGGATCACAGACTGGGCGTTGAGTTCCGTTAGTTTAGGAAAGGTTGCAGAATCAAGATAGTCAATGATGTCGCTGTTGGCATGTCAACAGCGTTTATACTAGATCTCGTTAAGGTAAGTACGCACTTCCTTTATTTTTGTAGGCCACCCTATATATAATAATGCCTTTGATTTCGAAACAAGGAAATATAAATGTGTCATGTAATCATCATAATAACTATAGCAATATAAACTAGAGTACTTTTGCTCATTAACTTTTATTTAAAACGAAAGGACAATTAATTACATGTATAACAACATTATATAAATAAAATTTCTTTATTAATATTTACAAGGAATATACACAATTCAAAGACAGTGCAGACAATTAAAATTCATTATATTATTCAATTCAAGGTATAATTGTACAAAGAGTCCATTATGTAAAATGCATTTCATATATGATATAAAACATTTTCCTTTATGTTGCCCTATATTAACTTTAGTTTTTAAAAATAAGATTAGAACTATCGAAATAATCAATGTCGTAGTTATTATTAGCAGGAAGAATTATCTCGAACTTGAAAAAATGTCTCTCTTCCTCTGTTTACAAAAAAAAAACAGAATAGGCGAGATAAAAAATCAACATGGCCCCGACTTTTTGATAACATAATACATGCAACTTTAATTATTTGTATCTCTCACTTCGGTATAGAATAAATTATGAGTTTTGAACATTACGTGATGGTACATGTATACTAGATAACATAACATTATACAGTTGTTAACTGGTGGTGGAGGGATCATCACGGAATGTTCCATCCGAGGGATTTTAAATGCTATTGAGGGAAGGGTAAATAAGTCCCGAGACGTAGTCGAGGGACTTATTTTCTTCACGAAATAGCATTTAAAATCCCGAGGATTGGATTTGGAACATCCCATGATTTTCCCGACAACAAAGTTAACAACTGTTATATCATCTGACTATGATATGTGACTATCATCTAAAAAATCCGTTTCATGACTTTCACTCACACACACACACGCACAAATCATCACACAACACACAGTACATAGCCAATGCACAATACAGTCGATTTTAGTACGAAATTTGCCTTTCTCCGCATAATATATCAACATGTTCCGATCACTGCATTTCTATATCGGAAATATATGTTGATTGTTTCCTTCGAGTATATTAATCATGTAATTATCTGATCAAGTTGTACTGGAAATCGCTGATTTTCGTTTGATTTTGGTGCCTGCGAGGCTGCGAGAAGACCTGATTATCGTACGGTGCGGTATATAGCGGTACGATACGGTACCGTACTACATATCTAGCCGTACCATACATATTTTGTAATGTTGATTGAATCGCGGGTGGGTGTCATAACTCTCTGGCCATAGTGTCATACCAAATTGACACCCCTGTCATGAACCGTGTTCAGCCAATCACAGACGCGTATTTTACTAAGTCAGATCATGATATAATGTATTATGTTATACTGTAGTGTACATTTAACCATGCAATTTAACACTCTGCGGAACTATCTGGGTTTCAAACTTTGGACCGCGGGGAATCCCCACGAACTAATTTACTATCTAAAACGATCCGTGACGTAATGACAGGTCAATGTGCAAAATACCCTCATAATGCTCATGAATATTCATGTTTGCAAAGAAAATGTGTCTGATTTTACTGACAATTTCCGCCTTTCTTTTGAAATATTTAGAGAGCAAAATACTATTGCATGGAATCGGTAATATAGTAATTTGCATAATGTAAATTCAATCACGCTCGAACTGAATATATGGTATTATTTCTCCACCGTGTTGGTGATTTGTTGATATTTTAGCTCACTAACCAACAAATGTATCAGACTATTATTCACACCATTTATATACTGAGTAGACGACAGTACTAGTTGGCAGTCGACATGACATGTGCGGTGCAAGGCTGTGTAGTGAATCCCTCATGTTTCAATGAATGCGAGTCACTGCACCCTCATTGAACCTGCGAGGTGCAAGGCTGTGCAGTGAATCCCTCATGTCTCAATGAATGCGAGTCACTACACCCTCCTTGTACCGCGCATGTCACTGTCGGCTGTTATCCTTTTTATTTTTTTCATCGAGAAAAGTATCTTTTATGGAAATGAAAGTGTCATAATTATAGCATACATTCATTCGATGACCCCCCCTATATAAGATATTTTGTAATACAGAAACCCATATCCGTGATGAGACGTGTGCATCTAAGCTCCGCGTCTACGGCTTCAAGCTTATTGCGGCCGTGCATCACACCAAGTATGGAGTTGCTACCTACCTCATACCCCCGTCACATATAGCGCCGACCTCGCGCCGCTCCTAATCCCCATTCATAAAATTGCTACGCTCCTAATCCCCATTCATAAATTTGGCAGTGGGAGGCGAAGCATTGTCCGAACGATGATTAAATGACGAATGAATGGGAGGATTATCGCACATAGGTGAAAGGATAGCCTCTCATGCATGGACATACAATGGCTCCCTGAACAAAACAGTAGGTCGGCAAAAGACCCACGACCGACCCACGACCACTTTTTAAGCTTTGGACATGTCGAAAGCGGTCGTGAGTCTTTGGCGTTCTGCTCTTTTGTTTAGGGAGCCATTGTATGTCCATGCATAAGAGGATATCCTTTCACCTATGTGCGATAATCCTCCCATTCATTCGTCATTTAATCATCGTTCGGACAATGCTTCGCCTCCCACTGCCAAATTTATGAATGGGGATTATGGGGATTAGGAGCGGCGCGAGAGCGTAGCTATATGTGACGGGGGTATAAGACATGACCTGACAGACTTTTGTGTCCTTGAGGAATCCTCCAATAATGACATCTTCACGGCCACCGTGAAAGTTGGAGATATAACGATCACAAACATATACAAACCTCCCAAAACGAACTTGCCCTCTCCTGCACTTCAGACCCATGCCCACCCTGAAGTCCATGCTGGAGATTTCAACAGCCACCACTCATCCTGGGGCTATGCCAAATATGACGAGAATGGAGAGCAACTGGATATGTGGGCATCAGCCTGCGACCGTTACCTCCTCCATGATGCCAAACAACCGGGAACTTTCCACTCAAGCAGATGGAGAAGGGATTACAATCCGGATCTCTGCTTTTTGTCCAAAACCAACAATGGCCGCCCACTACATGCATCTCGCAATATACTTCCTCTTTTCCCTCATAGCCAACATCGTCCAGCTTTGATCCATATTGGTGTAGAGATACCTCTTATCCAATAAAAGCCCCAACCACGATGGAACTTTAGGAAAGCTGACTGGAAAGCCTTTACAGATGACGTGGAGGAGCAAATCACCAATCTTGAACCAGTCCCCAAAAGCTACACATCCTTCTGCAATATCCTCATGGACACTGCCAAGAAACACATCCCTCGTGGCTTTCGTAAAGTCTACACACCTTGCTGGCTGCCAGAATCAGAAGAGCTCCTCAAGCAGTATGAATCCACTGGTGATCCAGACATCGCAACATAACTCTTGGATTCCCTTGACACAGCTAGACAAAAGCGCTGGCAAGAGACTGTAGAATATCTCAACTTGACACACTCGAGCCGGAAGGCTTGGAACCTTCTTCGACATCTTGGAGCAGCAACCCCGGTTCAACATCAACCCCCTAAAGTAACAGCAAATGCTGTTGCTTCACGACTGCTCCTCACTTCCAAGGTACCTTCTACAAAGGCATCACGTAAAGAAGTCAAGAAGAACTTTTCCAAGTCCTACTCAACATCAGCAAAGACTTCCCCACTTGCAAGACCTTACACTAGAGAAGATGTCGACATTGGTCTCTCATCCACAAAATCAGGGAAAGCAGTGGGAATTGATGGAATCTACCCAGAATTCCTGAAGAACCTTGGACCAAAAAGCCGCGGCTGGCTGGCCTCATTCTTCACATACATCCACTCTTCCGGAGTTATCCCTAAGGCTTGGAGAGAGGCTAAAAGATTGCGATCATTAAACCAGGGAAACCTGCGAATGACCCTTCAAGCTACCGTCCCATCTCTCTTCTGTGCACATCCTACAAATTGTTCGAGCGTCTCCTTCTGGTCAGGCTTAGCCCATTGGTAGAACCTGTGCTACCAAAGGAGCAAGCAGGCTTCAGACCAAAAAGGAGCTGTTCCGACCAAGTCCTAGCCCTCACTACCTTCATCGAGGCAGGATATCAGCGCGCCCTCAAAACGGGTGTGGCACTGATTGACCTCTCATCAGCCTATGACACTGTATGGAGACATGGCCTGCTACTCAAAGCCTCCCGCATCTTCAAGTTTCAGACAACCATGCGCATCCTTGCTTCCATACTCAGCAACAGCAGATTCAGAGTTTCACTTGGAGGACAAACAAGCTCGGCTAGAGACCTCAACGACAGCCTCCCTCAAGGATCTGTCTTGGCCCCGATGCTTTTCAACATCTATGTAAGTGATCATGACATGCCGGAGACCACTTCAAAATTGTGAAAACATCGAATGGAAAACCAGCTTAATTTTATTACATATTTGTATAAAGCTAAGGCCATGTTATAATGGGTGAAACTTTTTTTTTTTTTTTTTTTTTTTTTGGGTTGGTTTCAAAGGGGGGGTGGGGGGCACGGGCCGGATGTGCCCCCATCTAAATCCGCCACTGATCATACAGTACAAAATACTAACTGTCTCTCAAGCTAAAACTTTTTACAAAAATGAATACAAGTTAAGTTATCCTTAAGTTAGGTATAACAAGGAGTTTTCTTACGAATAGCCTTAAAGGGATAGTTCAGTTTCGGTATAGAGGGCGCTGCACGAAATTTTTTTTTTTGAGAGATAATGAAAAGCTGAGTGTAACATTTGAAAGAGCATACAAATTAGATGACAGAATAAACTTTATTTGATCAAAATCGGTTCAGAAACGGCTGAAATATCAATAAATATATAAAATAAATTTTTAAATATATGCTTACACTTTTTTACTTTTTTTAAAAAATAGTTATTGATGATCTCTCTATTTAATCATTATTTCAACAAAACATCACATGCATAATTTTATTTTGTTTGAAAAAGTGTTGAAACCAATGCCTTTTTAGAGAGCGCCCTCTTGTGTTTTAATGGCTCTTTTTGAATGATAACAGACTTTTTACTTAGTCGTTTGTAATTGTCTATACCTTTTGAGCATGGTGGACTTATAACTATTAGTTTGTAATGTTATAGTTTAGGTTTTTCTTGATTTGTACACATATTATGTTTTCTCTTGATTTTTGCGAATAATTGGGGCACGTGCCCTCCATAACCCCCCCCCCCCCCCCCCCCCCCCAACCCTCCGTAGCTATACGACAAATGAGGTATACAGTGAAACCTGTATATAGTGACTTTCTGACGGAAATAAAAGAAAACTGACCCACTGTAGACAGGTTGCATCTATAGACATAGCAACTATAGACATATCTAGAACACTGTTTTCCTCTATAGGGGATAGTACTTGGTGTTCAGACAGGTTGGCTGCTAAAGATTGGTGACCACTAACAACAAGTTTGGTACTTTCTAATACCTTCTTGGTACAATGGGTACGACGCACAGAATTTTAAAAAGCTTTTTTTCAGTTGGGGAAAACTTGCTTTTCCAAGTCATCTATTTCTTTTTTCGTTCACGTTTGTGTCCATTTTGATTGACGTTTATAGTGTTAAAATGTCAATTATAAATTAGTTGGTAATATGTCAATAATCCAATAATCGCTGTCATCACAGCCTTCACTATCTCGTTCCGCCGCCTATCTTTTGAACAAAGAGCTTCAGAAGAGTGGATTGGATCTATACATTGGCCTTGCTGTGCCATCTTGCGAACGCCTTGTGCACGGTGTGGAATGCATATTGACTCAGTGTACAGTGTGAGTCCAAAAAACAAAACGAAACCGGACTTTACTAGCTAATAAATACGCAATTATAAACATATATATAATAAATATTGGTATCATGATAAAGTTTGAGAAAATGACATTAAAATTATATATGATACACTCTGATCACTTCACGCTTCAACGAACGCGACCTAATTATCTAAAGTCATGCAAAAACTACCCGTATCCAAGTTTGCATATTTCTTGTTTTGCGAATGGCTGCATATAATGTTCGCATAGATTATTCATGCTGGAACAAGACAACTTACTGCCAACTTGGACACGGGTAGTTTTTGCATGACTTTGAATAATAAGGTCGCGTTCGGTGAAGTCTATAGCGATCAAAGTGTTTGTCGATATATAATTTTAAAGGAAATTTCCAAAGTCTTAACATGATACCAATATCAACATAATTATGTATGTTTAGAATTGTGGATTTATAAGCTATTAAAGTCCGGTTTCGTTGGGTTTTTTTTTACTCACGCTGTATATCACATGTAGGGCGTGCAAACTAGCCTATAGCACGTCCACGCTTGGTAAACTTTAATTTGTCAATTCGTAATAATAGGGCCACGAGTGTCACATCGTGGCTTTGTGGTCATTATTATTATCATTATAAATTCCTTGTCCATTATAATTTGCTCTTCAGTGTCAATGCCATCTTCGCTCTGCTGACCTGCTTCATAATTGTTTGCCCGGCCGCGAGTTTTTCAGGCCTTCGTAAAACCCTTCCCCGCCTGATTGATCCCTTTGTTCAGATTCATAACAAAATCAGTCAGTGTATCATACAGTGTACATATAAATCCACGACTATGACCATGTATACAAAATCAATAGGGTAGCGTGGTTGGCACGCGAAGGTTGTGAAGATACAGGGTGCCTAAACAACCCCCTCCCACCAAAAACAAATTAAAGGGGTTCACTTTTTATCATTCTCAACTCTCAACCATCTAAATCAGCGGGTTTCGGGCAACAATCGGTCTTGTTGACGCCCCCCCCCCCCTACCCCCCCCCCCCCCCCCCCCGGCCTGCTTTCACGACCCAACCAGTGGTTTCGGTTCGGCTACGGGCCTAATACTTTATATATCACTTGTTTTAAATTATTCCCCTTCCTTATACATGTACATAATAATTATTATTATGTCATTATCGTATCACGTTTATCAGCTTTTCTCTTTTTCTTAATTCTTAAATTTGAATTACTTCTGCTTGATTTCTTTGTACAAGTTGGAGGCCTATTTAGAAGCTCCATTGTAAAAACAACAGCATGATGAGTGCAATCCGACTTACCGATTTATTACATCTTTATGTGCTAGTAAAACGGTACATTATTCTCATTTCTCCCTATCGCAGCACCATGCATTATTATTCAGCTTCGTCAAAAGAACCTACGGATTTAAGGCGGCCCTCAATGAGCATGGCTAGCAGAAGGGCGCAGTTTCTCGACAAACTCGTAGACACTCAAATTACCCACCCAGATCAGTATCCGCGATCCATCGGTATCAAGGAATTCGGCTGGCATGATTTCAACAAAATGGGTGATAAGTCAAATGAAGCCTACCTCATAATGTAATTCACCGTTTTTAAAAGGGATTGTTTTAGTAGTTCATTGCACCAACAGCCATATACAATAAGAACAAATATGTTTTCAAATTTGTTTGATGCAGTTGTGTTGATCACCCAGAAGCCGTGCCACAGACAGATACCATATATGACCTGTGATTCTGTTCCATTTTCTGTGTTAACATTGTTGCTGCAGGCGAGGTAACTCCCTGGTACCACGTCAACAAATACCAGGTGCTCGCATATCACTTCATACGCTTCATATGCAGGGGCCAGAAGAATGTGTCCGTCTTCGCGCGCTCGTTGGTAGTAGACTTCCTGCCAGCGTATTACACTGCGGATATTGTGGGACGCCTTACCAGATACGACGGCACTGTGGGTCACCTGGGAAGCACGTCCTACAGTCACATCACAGAGTTCCGTGACGTCACGTCCGGCGCGCTTCACATGTGCGCGCAGCTTACCCTAACGATGATGGATCTACAGACGATGCGTCCTTGCAAGCTTCCTGCGCATCTGTATGAAGAGTACGGACATCGCACCACCATGAAGACTCAACCAGAGAGACTGGCGTTTGAGAGCCGGCCGCAAGAGGGCGCCTACGTTCGGCGCAAGAGGATCGAGTACAGCGATGTGGATCACAACGAGCATCTGAATATGACGCCTTACCTGCGGCTGGCTCTCGACGCGGCAAGTTCCGACTGAGGTCCTTCGAGCGGGAGATGGACTGTTACAAGATTAAACGATACGCCTGCGAGTACTTACAACAAATTGAGGTTGAAAAGGAAGTAGAGATTTTTTGTTGGGAGAGTGAGATTGATTCCTGTACCATAAACTTCGAGTTTGTAGCCGGTGGCGTCGTCAGTTACAGGAGTAAGGTTAGCTTCTTTTAGTCATCCATCTTTACGAACCTTGAACCTTGACCTCGCTGTCCTGGAGAGGGTTGTGCTGTGTCGTATATAAGCAACATTTTATTACTTGCTTCATGCTTCGCGTTGTATTTGTATTATCTTATTATATAAGTTTAAATATTGGCACAGCATGTAGTTTAAATATCGAATTCATTTTTATTGTACGCCCAACAGTTTCTTATGTATCTGCATGTTGTGGACTGGTGGTAGATAACTAATTTGTTATTATTTTAATTAAAAAACCCTTATTAGGAATTTTTTCTGGTCTATAGTTTCCTCCAATTATATGCCATAAAAAACAGGATTGGACACAGACACAGTTTCATTTTGGCCTAATTAATGTTTGGTTCATTCTTGTTGCATCATACAGTACATATAGCGTGAACGTGAGTGCGTTAGTTGTTGGCTTTGTTAGTTCTAATAGACAATTTTATACAATTTATCTGGTATCTTAGAAGTTTATTAGTATTGCATTCGTTTTCCATAATGGGAAAAGAAAGGGTATAACTGCGAAACAAATGCAAGATGTTTATTATTGAATTAGTTCTTGTATAGGGTGGCCCATAAAAAAGAGATCTAGTAACCATGTAACATTGTTCAAATCCTCAAAATCAAATTGGAATTCTGGCGGTTCCCTCATACCTTGTTGTATTCGTATTAATAATAGAAGCATGGGACAGGTTTCGTTTTTTAGAATTTCCCTTTCATTAAAAAGATATTTACGGCTGAAGTGTTCAGATGTTAAACTATCCACTGGATAGTCGTAATCGTGTACAAAGTCATTGCAATAAGTAAGTGAATATTACTTAGCATTTTTGCTCATAACTCGGCCATATAACGTCCATCTAACTTGAAATTTTCACACAACACCCAATGGACATATCGGATAACAACAATAAACATTGTATCAACTATTCATTATTTTCTGCACATGTCAACAGTGTTTTTACTAGACCAATGGACATATCGGATAACAACAATAAACATTGTATCAACTATTCATTATTTTCTGCACATGTCAACAGTGTTTATACTAGATCTCTTTAAGGGAAGTACGCAGTTCCTTTATTTTTTAGGCCACCCTAATGCCTTTGATTTCGAAACAAGGAAATATAAATGTGTCCTGTATTCATCATAATAAATATAGCAATATAAACTAGAGTACTTTAACATGTTTAAAGGGTACCACCACCAAAAAATAATATCCTTATTATAGAAAGGTACCATCTTTAGTATTCCATTCCTTCAACAAGTTCACAAAAATAAGTTTTCAGAAATTGGAAAACGCATCACCATTCTCAACCATGCGTTCATGCGGTCTGAATTGCGTAGACTATATGCGTGCAGAGCCAGAGCGCACTGTGCAGAGCGAATGAATCATCCGGGAATCCATTGACGTACGCGTGAAAGCATTGGCGCACTCGCAAATGCTTGGCCCGTATGGAACCAGGAAATAGCAGTGGTTCCGTAAGTGGTGGAAATTAATTGCTTTGTTTATGAATTACACAACCCTTTGCAAAATGTTGGGTATCTATTTGATATCACAAAACGGTACCAAAACATATAATAATGTGTTGTCCTTTGCCTGGTGGTCCCCTTTAACAAATGCATGCATATGCTCATTAACTTTTATTTAAAACTAAAGGACAATTAATTACATGTATAACAACATTATATAAATACATCTTCTTTATTAATATTTACAAGGAATAAACACAATTCAAGGACAGTACAGACAATTAAAATTCATTATATTGTTCAATTCAAGGTATATACAAAGAGTCCATTATGTAAAATGTATTTCATAATATGATATAAAACATTTTCCTTTATATTGTCCTATATTAAACTTAGTTTAGAAAATAAGATTAGAACTATCGAAATAATCAACGTCATAGTTATTTTCAGCAGAAAGAATTATCTTGAATTTGAAAAATGTCTCTATATCTTCCTTTGTTAAAAAAAAGAAAGAATAGGCGAGATAAAGCAAACATGGCCCCGTCTTTTTGATAACATAATACCTACAACTTTAATTATTTGTATCTCTCACTTCGGTATCGAATAAATTATGAGTTTTGAATATTACTTGATGGTACATATACATCACATTGGATTTGTCGTACTACAAATGTTTATTCGTGTATATTAATGGGAAATATCCAATAAAAGGTGTGTGTTACATTTATTTTACTTTTCCCCTTGTTACTGTAATTCTTGTTTTATTTCACAGGCAATCGCACATAACATTAACCCTAATAAGGCCGGAGGCCATTGTGCCCCCCCCCCCCCCCCCCCCCTCTTCAAGATTTTGTCCACTTGCCCGAGAACGCGTGAAGATGATTATGATACCCAGCCGCTTTGTGACCTTTTCTTTCGAGTCTTGCGCATCTTTTAAAACAACATTTTCGAAAATCAAACCTACCGTTATGAAGTCAAGGGTTGTTTTTGCATGTCAGCCCGAAAATTGCAAATTTTCGTGATTTTTGTACAAAACATATGGAAATATAATTTTTCTAATAAAGAGATAAAACATTGCTTATTTGGTCTTGTTTTTATTTTAGGTGTTTTTTTGGAGGTCAAAATAGTTGAATTATAGTTAGAAATAAATTAAAACAACAAAAAAATTAACATACAAGTTCAAAAAACAAACACCTTTCTACCACTGTTTACCGTGATGGGAGTCACGGTGAGGACGAGTATAGATTGTTACTACCATGCCGTCCTCATCCTCGAATAAGGTCGTACAGAGGGTGGCCCTTTTTAGCTTATCCCCTCCAAAGTGAGGTATTGTCTCCATGTATGCGTACGTATTCCCCTTGCACTTTACATGAGGTCATTTCCTCATTGTGACGTCATCTCCTTCGTTTGAAGGGGCTCTCTTGGAGTCACTTAGTCGTAAAGGTAGCTTGTTATTCTTCACGTTCTTACCAGGATTGTTCTTGTTCACCCCAATGGCGCTCTACTTGACACCTTTTCCCGTGACATGTTTACCTTCTCTGCTTAAACTTGCGACTCTAGCTCTTTTGTCGCGAGTTTCAGCCGACTCTGAATCACTATTTTGACCATTTTCCCGAGATCGGGGCAAGGTCATGGCGAGGAGGAGTATAAATTGTTATCAACCATGCCGTACTCATCCTCGAATAAGGTCGTACAGAGGGTGGCCCTTTTTAGCTTATCGCCTCCAAAGTGAGGTCTCGTCTCCATGTATGCGTGCGTATTCCCCTTGCTCTTTACAGGAGGTCCTTTCCTCATTGTGACGGCATCTCCTTCGCTTGAAGGGGCTCCTTTGGAGTCACCTAGACGTGGAGGTAGCTTGCTCTTCTTCGAATTCTTACCAGGCCGGTTCTTCCTCACCCCTATGGTGCTCTTTTTGGCAATTTTTTCCGTGAAGTCTTTACATTCTCCGCTTGAACGTGCGACTTCAAATCTTTTGTCGTGAGTTTCACTTGACTCTTGATCGTTATTTTGAACTTTTTCTTGAGATTGGGGCAAGTTCATACCATCGTGGGTGTTCGGACTTTCGTGTATAAGCGCGTACTCGTGCGCGTTGGGCTCAAGAGCGTTATACATGTGCACGCCGTTGTCAGTCGCCCTACACTTCATCGTTGGGAGTGACTTGGTGTTACCACCATGGAAAGGCTCTGAATAGACTCCAGACGAACCGTGATCGTTCTCGCATTCCCTGGTGGGCAGCGGTGGGCGTGTGTCGACATCACTGACGTCGACCGAACCTTGGAGCATTGGCGGTGATCTTTGGTTACCGTGATTCTGATTGTTGTACGGTTCATGGTATGATTGTGGATGATTGTGGTCACCTGTTGTGTCACGTGACATTCCAGTCAATTCGCTTTTGAGTTCTAATGTTCCCGAACGTCGACGTGCCCTAGACGTCGTATAAAGAAAGAGGAAATAAAAGTAATGGGTTACAAAAACATGCTTTCATTATCAATGTAGTAATTACTCGATGTTCGATATACAATAATGGTACAATGACGGACAGAATGGTAGTAATATCATGATTATGGAAGTGGATACCGGAAAAGAGAGATATAAAACAAAATAAAATGTTTTGGAATAGCTGTGACGTCATTGCAATTTCTTAATAAGTTATATATATTTTGTCGTCCTTCTGCCTTTTTCGTCCGTTTGCTGTCTGTATTCCCTATAATGTATGAACAATCATTTGTATCGTTATATTTTACGATATATTTGGTATAAGCAGTGGCGCACCCAGGATTTTTTCAAGGGGGGGGGGGGGGGATTTCGTCGACCAACATCTTTTAGAGGGGGTTGTCGGTGAATAATTTTTGAGGGGGGGGGGCGTGTCGGTGAAGATTTTTCGAAGCCGAGTCCGAGATCCTTCGAATATTGTCGAGACCGAGATCCGTCAAAAATGTCAAGGCCGAGACAGAGACACTTGGTTTTCGTGGGCCGAGACCATTGGTTATGATGGTCGAGGCCACTAAAAATTGGCCTCGAGACCACTTAAATTTTGTAATGGGGGTTGAACCCCCAATCACCCCCCCCCCCCCCCCCCCCCCCCTCTCCGGTACGCCTTTGGGTATAAGTATATCGTAGTGGCATTATTTGGTCACGAATACTCACCTACACATGTAGATGGAAGCTGCACATACTACGATGATAACTATCAACACAGCACCCACGACGACAGCCAAGAATGTTAGGGACTCAGTGTCTGTCGTATGAATAAAGAATTCGCAAAATTTTAATTTATATACAGTAAAATAGACTTTCCAACATATCATCATAATGTAATGCCTAAAATGTTAAATCCTATACGCAGATTGACGTCCACACACACTTTCGAAGATACTGCATGTCATTGGTTTGCTAAAAACTCATGATGAGCAATGATAATTATCTTCATACTAAAGGGACATTTGAAAAAATATAACCCTATTTTATTCTTCTCTTACCATAAGCTAAACAACACGGCAGAAGAGAAACGAGGAAGCTCCAAGTAATTTTCGTGGAGTTATATAGACACTTTACTTGGATCACTTTAAGATAGTATAGGGACTATGTAACATAAATAAATTATCCCGTTGGAATCCCATTTTATTTGCTCTTTTTCAATCATGAATAAATTATAAAAAGATTTCCAAATTGTATAATATAAGAAAACGAATGTCCTGAAAATTGACACACTATATATTATGTGAACATGTTTATATTACAAGGATTTTATTAGGTTTTGACCAGTAGTATTGGTTTGTTGTTTGGTTTAAACCATGTTCGGTACAGTGTTAAGTCCAGTCTGATGTCCACGGCAACTGAATCAACATATGAATCATTATTAAAACGTTGAACTAACTTGATTTCAATTACGATATGGGGCACAGTCATTTGCATTAGCAGCTGCAGAATCGTAGAATAATTTTCGGAGAATATAAAACCATTCCTTGATCAAAACGGTTACAGTACGTTATTCCGAAGGTTCGTTATTCCGAAGGTTCAGTTATTCCGAAGGTTCGTTATTCCGAAGGTTCGTTATTCCGAAGGTTCGTTATTCCGAAGGTTCGTTATTCCGAAGGTTCGTTGATCCGAAAATAAAATCGGGTTCGTTATTCCGAAGGTTTGTTATTCCGAAGGTTCGTTGATCCGAAAATAAAATCGGGTTCGTTATTCCGAAGGTTCGTTAGTCCTAAAATGAAATACGGTTCGTTAATCCGAAAATTAAATAAATACGACGTAGAAAAGAATTGAGTTGATTTGATTTTGAGCAGTGTGGACTTGGGAAAGGGGATCAAACTTACTCTTATTGCCGTGGCTGCATGGGGGGGGGGGGGTGGGGAGAAGGGGAGGGGGGCAAAGAGTGGCTTTACAATTCTAGTCAAATTGTATTTTATTTTTCTTTGTAAAACAGTGCAATAAGAATGAGATATATATATTTATATCTTTCTCATGTAAAACAAACATGAAATATAACCAAAATCAATTTCATATAATTATAATTATGTCATAAAGTTAGATTTTGCTGCTTGATATCAGTCCAAAATCACATTTTATTTGTCTGAATTGTATGTATTTCATCATAAATAGCAACTAAGGGCAGGGGGGGTTGCTATTTTGAATCCCCGCAAGTGATGTTTTCCACATCACATTTTCACTTGGCAGCCCAAGGGGGGGGGGGGGGGGGGGGGGGTTGTTCCCTTTTTAATGTTAATGATTCCTTCATGCATGCATGTTTATGCTTTATTAATGATTTAAATTGATTTGGGAGGGGGGCCCATGACACCCCCCCCCCCCCACCACTACGCCACACACACACACACACAAACACACACACGCACACACACCCTATTTAATTTTCGGATTAACGAACCCTAATTCATTTTCGGACTAACGAACCTTCGGAATAACGAACCCGATTTCATTTTAGGAATAGCGAACCTTCGGAATAACGAACCTTCGGAATAACGAACCTTCGGAATAACGAACCCGATTTCATTTTAGGAATAGCGAACCTTCGGAATAACGAACCCGATTTCATTTTAGGAATAGCGAACCTTCGGAATAACGAACCTTCGGAATAACGAACCTTCGGAATAATGCAACAAATGTTCGGATTAACGAACCCTATTTCATTTTCGGATTAACGAACACTCAGGTATAGGAAATGTGCGTGTTCGGAATAACGAACCTTCGGAATAACGAACCTTCGGAATAACGAACCGCACCCGATAAAAACAAGCTGATACTATTGAAAAGTTTAGGACCAATCTAATTTACAAACACACATATTTTTGAAAAAATATGTATGTTCTTTTGTTTGTTTGTTAGCTTGTGTCAGCAGTCGGTATTCCTTTCTGTCTCTTATATATCTCTGTATTCATCCTATCCCCCTTTGAATGAGTTTACTTTCTTCATGCGCAAAGAGACACTAACAGTGGTGTGATATGCGCCATAAATGAACTGTTTATTATTTATATTATCAAGAGTTAAATTAAACGACACGATAGCTTACCACTTGTAATACTGTTACTTTCCGTCGACGGACAAGTCGAAGTAGTTTGATGAACTAAAATAAAAAGTTCAGTCAAGACAGAATTAATGTATTAATTAACTTGTTATTATATAAATCTCTTATTTAATTCATTACACACACACACATTCAACAATCAAACTGCCACGCCAAAGAGCGCACATGGGACAACGTCAACGCCAGTCGTATTTTTGCGTAGCGATAGCCCTATGACGTGCGCCACGGGAGTTTTTCTTATCTGAATACTTCGATCGTACATATCTTTGTAACGAAAGGGAAATTTGAAAAACCGAAACCTGTCCCATGATTATATTGTTAATACGAATACAACAAGGTATGAGGGAACCGCTAGAATTAAAATTTTATTTTGAGGATTTGGACAATGTTACCAAGTCCCTTTAAAATATGAAAAATTCTGTCTACCAAACAAAATGAGGTGTTTCCAGACTTCTACAGCAAGCAATTAAATCTACGCGAGACCATGCAGAGGGTGAGTATTCAACTAATAAATGTCAAAAGACAGGGATAGTTGAGTTTGGGTATAGAAGTCGCTACACAAAATATTTTTTTTGTGGGATAATAAAAAACTGAGTGTCAAATTCAAAAGAGCATACAATTTTGGTTACAGTCCGTTATTCCGAAGGTTCGTTATTCCGAAGGTTCAGTTATTCCGAAGGTTCGTTATTCCGAAGGTTCGTTATTCCGAAGGTTCGTTATTCCGAAGGTTCGTTATTCCGAAGGTTCGTTATTCCGAAGTTTCGTTGATCCGAAAATAAAATCGGGTTCGTTATTCCGAAGGTTCGTTATTCCGAAGGTTCGTTATTCCGAAGGTTCGTTGATCCGAAAATAAAATCGGGTTCGTTATTCCGAAAATTAAATCCGGCTTGTTATAATACTATAGTTTGTGTTTTGTTTATTTAATTTACAGCCTGCATTAAGCATACCCCTCCCCCTTTCCCTCCCTTGGCCAGACCAAACAAACATTTAAGTTTATTTTATCTCTTTATATGAAATTATAGCATTATAACAAACCCAAATTCATTTTCGGATTAACGAACCCGATTTCATTTTAGGAATAGCAAACCTTCGGAATAACGAACCCTCGGAATAACGGACCTTCGGAATAACGAACCTTCGGAATAACGAACCCGATTTCATTTTAGGAATAGCGAACCTTCGGAATAACGAACCTTCGGAATAACGAACCTTCGGAATAACGAACCTTCGGAATAATGCAACAAATGTTCGGATTAACGAACCCTATTTCATTTTCGGATTAACGAACACTCAGGTATAGGAAATTTGCGTGTTCGGAATAACGAACCTTCGGAATAACGAACCTTCGGAATAACGAACCTTCGGAATAACGAACCGCACCCACAATTTTAATGACAGAATAAACTTTATTGGATCAAAATCGGTTCAGAAATGGCTGAAATATTTATAAACATAATCATTTGTAATACTTGTGGGGCCCCACAATTACTAGTATTCGATCATTTTGAACCAGCCGTTAAAAAAAAAACATTTAAAATGCCTCCTCTTTTCAAAAATCTACAAAGAGGTTTTTAGATAGTTGTTGATCCTCTCGCTATCTAATCACTATTTCAACAAAACAAAAACAAAATTTGATTTAAGATGGTTGGAAACTATGAGTTTTTAAAGAGCACCCTTTTGAATTTTAACTGCTCTTTTTTTATGGTAACAGGCTTTTTACTTAGGCATTTGTAATTTTATATTATAATTTCGAGCATGGTGGAGTTATAACTATTAGTTTGTAATGTAATGGTGCAGGTTTTGGTTACTAAAAACTGTACTCTCTTTACCAACACTAAACTATCCCTTAAATACCAAATTGTTCTCACCACTGTAAATTGATGTTAAGTTTAAACCGCCACAAAATATTTCGGCATTTCCCGGGCAGGGTACACCGCATCTTGTGTTCTCCATTGGGTTCTCTTTACATGTCTGTAGACACGCACATGAGCAGTGTGTTGCATTTCTGATTCCTGTAATATAAAGAAAATACTAATTTTCAAGAAAATGTATATACCTTATCGGTATGTAAACGATGGAAATGTAAATGATTATCCAAATAAGTAAGTTGATTTGCATTGCAGACCGGAGCCCCGTTGTAGAAAGAACTGCAATCGACTGTAAAGTTGTAATTGATTGCGATTCAGAAAAATGCACATCTAAACCAATCAGATTTGTGTATTATAGTCACATGCTCTGGCTTGAAATTTATCGCAACTTTACAACCAATTGCATCTCTTTCTCTATACAAGTAATGGTCTGCAAACAATGGTCTGTGTTTAAGTTATCCCATGTTCTATAAAAAGGATAGTTGAGTTTTGGTATAGAGGGCGCTACACAAAATATTTGAGTGTGAGATAATGAAAAACTGAGTGTCCAATTCGAAAGAGCATACAATTTTAATGACATAATAAACTTTATTTGATCAAAATAGGTTCAGAAATGGCTGACATATTCAGTAACATAACCATTGGTAATTGTGGGGCCCCACAATTATTTGATCATTTTGAGCCAGCCTTTAACAAAATTCAAAAGATGTTTCCTCTTTGCTTCAAAAATTTACAAAAGAGGTTTTTTGAATAGTTGTGGATTTTCTCTCTATTCACTCTAATCTAATCACTATTTCAACAAAACATCACATGCACAATATTTTATTTAAAATGGTGAACTGATGAATGTTTAAAGAGCACCCTTTTGAGTTTTAATGGCTCTTTTTTAATGATAACAGGCTTTTTTCTTAGTCATTTGTAATTTTTCATTCCTCTCAAGCATGGTGGAGTTATAACTATTAGTTTGTAATGTAATGGTGCAGGATTTGGTTACTAAAATTCAGTTTGACCAAAACTGTACTCCTCTTTACCAAAACTCAACTATCCCTTTAATGGGAACGAGCGGCAGGATCAACCTATATTGCACTTGAAGGTGCCTTACCATCTCGTGAGGGACACGAGTAAGATTGACTCATGGTTTCAGTGGTGGGGGTAATACAGTGACGTGCACAGGAGCGGGGGAAGAGGCCATCTCAATATCTAGGGGTAGATATAGGGTATAGGACTCAATTGTTGTCAGAAGTTGTTCTTTTAAATAAATTTAAAAAATGACTTCGTAGTATACTATTACCCTATACCGATCATGAAACAACCGTTGGAATAGAGACTGATTTTTTGGTTTAACCCAGTGGCTACTTTATGTATTTTCAGCGTGATCAGCGTTCATTATTAATTAGCATTACCTGCCAATCCATATCCCATCTCCCGGCAGTCCCTGGTGCAATTATCCACTGTAATACTCTGGTTGACATCATACGAGATGGTATGATCTGCAGTTAGACAAGCCTCGCTGAAACAGCCAATATACAGCCCATCTGAGAAAAAAGTATTTTTCTTTTATGATTAAAATGTAAAACTTATTTAATTTAAATTATATTTCACTTCAAAGACAAGTTTCTGCAATCAATAACAAATAATCTACAACAAGACAGAAATGGATAATGATACAAAACACAATTTATAATCATAATGTTGGTATGCAACAAAATAAACATATTATAGAACAAAGATACTCATAAATGAGGCTTGGCTATTAAGTGTATAATAAACAAAGAAAGCAGAAGGTCACCATTATATAAAGCAAAATGAGCAGACGATCAAGACGAAATTTGTTTGTTTATAAGGTCAGTTTGCATCTCAGTAAGAATGAAATATCTTGATAATATAATGCCACAATCGTATTAAACTATACATGAATACATTTGGCATTATGCGTCATGATTATTTGATGTCATCTATCGCATAATCAATTATGATTCCATGGGTAAAGGTAGACTGTCGTTGATGATCAGGATTTAATAATTATCAATTTGTTTTCATACGGATTAATACAAATATAAATATTTGAATTATATACTTACATTTTGAACATCTGTTGTTGCACGTGACGCCGTCACCCCATGCCCAATTATTGCCGTTGATTATGAAGAATAATACTAACGCAAAACAGATATTGCTGAGTCTCAATTCCATGCGAATGATTTGCCACATACTAACTATTATCTGTTTTACTGGAATTGAAGACTCAATATAAATCATTCAGTCCAATAACAAATAGTATATTCACATGCACATCAAGTATATCAAGCAAACTATGAGCCGTTGATGACGGTATAATTATACAGTACGATCAATACAGTTGCTGTCCCGCTTATAACGCTTATGATTATGCCTATAAGATGACACATGTACAAATACGTTTAAAACTATGATTTTTTTTTAGATTTGCCCCTCGATAATCAGATAATACGATCATGCAAGTTAGTCATGTCATTGGAACACGATACGACCCGAATGAAAGTGTTCCAAAGAAAAACCTAGGTCGTTGTTCTAAATATGAACGGGATATGGTATGTGTATGCAGAGAACGCGGAAGCAGATTCATGAGGAAAGTTCATTAATGGCAAGTCGCCAGGTTTAAGAACAAAACTAGGAATCTATCTATTAGTTTGTTTCCCTCTTTCGATGAGCATATGATCCATTGATGTCATGTTGAGTGGTATAATTAATCCATAAAATATGCGATGATCAATCATTAAGCTTTCGAAACAACAATCGCCGTGCAAGTTACAATCGTAATTAGGGCTGATCGTGAATATTAATGTCCTAACGAGCTAAAGGGAATATGATGTGTAGTTTGATACGATAAAGAACGTGCAATAATTTCAAAACAGTGATATTTGAACCTGGAGAAGTAATTGAATTATCTTTGAAATAATGTAACATATCTCCAATGAACACATAGAAAGACATACATGAATATCAGTTTATATAGATAGGCCTATATACATACATGTATATAGATATAAAGATAGAAAGATAGAGAGAAAGATTAGATAGATAGATAGATAGATAGATAGATAGATAGATAGATAGATAGATAGATAGATAGATAGATAGATAGATAGATAGATATATAGATAGATAGATAGATAGATAGATAGATAGATAGATAGATAGATAGATAGATAGATAGATAGATAGATAGATAGATAGATTGTGTGGGTGAGACATTTCTCAATATAACTTGTTTATAGTTCAAAATCTTTAGGAAGAAAGTAAAGTTATAAATGAAACCGAAATCTGTAGGTGGAGATTAATGGTCATATTCATCGACATTAAAACGAGGAAACGCAACTGGTCAAAACTCTTTAATTAGATAGATAGATAGATAGATAGATAGATAGATAGATAGATAGATAGATAGATAGATATATAGATAGATAGATAGATAGATAGATAGATAGATAGATAGATAGATAGATAGATAGATAGATAGATAGATACTTTAGATAGTGTGAATGAGAAATTTGTCAATATAACTTGTTTATAGTTAAAAATATTTAGGAAGGAAATAAAGTTATAAATGAATCCGAAATCTGAAGGTGGAGATTAATAGTCATATTCATCGACATTAAAGGGATAGTTGAGTTCTGGTAGAGATAGTACAGTTTCAGTCAAACTGGTAATACAAAAACAAACTGTAATATTTGAAAGAGTACGAAGTCAAAATATAAACTTTTTATATAAAGTCCGTTCAGAAACAGCTGAAATTAAATATCCGATTGGAATTAATGTCGATAATTACAAAAAATATATATATAAAGCCTACACATCGTCGTAAATATACTTAAAGGGATAGTTGAGTTCTGGTACAGTTTTGGTCAAACTTAATTTTAGTAACCAAAACCTGCACCATTACATTACAAACTAATAGTTATAACTCCACCATGCTCGAAAGGAATATAAAATTACAAAATGACTAAGTAAAAAGCCTGTTATCATTCATAAAGAGCCGTTCAAACTAAAGAGGGCGCTCTCTAAACCCGCATCGGTTTCAACAATTTTAAATAAAATATTGTGCATGTGATGTTTTGTTGAAGTAGTGATTAGATAGAGAGATAATCAACTACTATCTAAAAACCTCTTTTGAACATTTTGGAAAAAAGGAAGCATTTTAAAACGAATTTTAACGGCTGGTTCAAAAGTATCGAATACTTGTAGGGCCCCACATTCATTACAAATGGTTATGTTTATGGATATTTCAGCCGTTTCCGAACCGATTTAGATCAAATAAAGTTTATTCTGCCATTAAAATTGTATGCTCTTTCAAATTTGACACTCAGTTTTTCATTATCTCACAAAAAAATATTTTGTGTAGCGCCCTCTCTACCAAAACCAACGATAAGGGCTGTTCCAAACGTAATAAATTATCACTGATTGAGCCAACCAACCAACCAACCAACCAACCAACCAACCGACCAACCAATTAACCAACCAACCAACCAACCAACCAATCACCAACCAACCAACCAACCAACCAACCAACCAATCACCAACCAACCAACCAACCAACCAACCAACCAACCAATCAACCCACCAGCCCACCAAACAAACAACCAACAAACCAATCCACCAACCAAATTAATCCACCAACCAACCAACCGACCAACCAACCAACCGACTAACCGACCAACCAACCAACTAACCAAACAACCAACCAACCAACCAACCAACCAACCAACCAACCAACCAACCAACCAACCAACCAACCAACCAACCAACCAACCAACCAACCAACCAACTAACCAACCAACCCACCAATCAACCAACTAACCAACCCACCAATCAACCAACTAACCAACCAACCAACCAACCAACCAACAAATCCACCAACCAACCAACCGACCGACCAACCAACCAACCGACCAACCAACCAACCAACCAACCAACCAACCAACCAACCAACCAACCAACCAACCAACCAACCAACCAACCAACCAACCAACCAACCAACCAACCAACCAACCGACCAACCGACCAACCGACCGACCGACCAACCAACCAACCAACCAACCAACCAACCAACCAACCAACCAACCAACCAACCAACCAACCAACCAACCAACCAACCAACCAACCAACCAACCAATCAACCAACCAACCGACCAACCAAACAACCAACCAACCAACCAACTAACCAACCAACCCACCAATCAACCAACTAACCAACCCACCAATCAACCAACCAACCAATCAACCAACCAACCAACCAACCAACCAACCAACCAACCAACCAACAAATCCACCAACCAACCAACCGACCAACCAACCAACCGACCAACCAACCGACTAACCGACCAACCAACCAACAAACCAACCAACCAACCAACCAACAAACCAAAAAAAGACAACCAAACAACTAACACACACAAACCAACCGACCAACCATCCAGCACAACCAAAACACCAACCAATCAAGCAACCAATCACCAACCAACCAACCAACCAACCAACCAACCAACCAACCAACCAACCAACCAACCAACCAACCAACCAACCAACCAACCAACCAACCAACCAACCAACCAACCAATCCACCACCCAGTCAACCAATCAACCAACCAACCAACCAACCGAGCAACCAACCAACCAACCAAACAACCAACCAACCAACAAACCAACCGAGTCGCGAAGCGGCGAAGTCCGAGCCGCGTAGCGGCTAGTGGGGGGGGGGGGGGGGGAGAGTCCGAGAGGGGTGTCCCCCCTCTCGGCGATTTTTTTGTTGTTGCTATTTTGAACCCCCGTAAGTGATTTGTTTTCAATTTTGTTTTCACTGATATATTTTCACTTGGCAGCCCAAGGGGGGGGGGGGGGGGGGGGGGGGGGTTAAACCCCTAACCTGAGGAAATAAAGTTATAAATGAATCCGAAATCTGAAGGTGGAGATTAATAGTCATATTCATCGACATTAAAGGGATAGTTGAGTTCTGGTAGAGAGAGTACAGTTTCAGTCAAACTGAATTTTAGTAACCAAAACCTGCACCATTACATTACAAACTAATAGTTATAACTCCACCATGCTCGAAAGGAATATAAAATTACAAAATGACTAAGTAAAAAGCCTGTTATCATTCATAAAGAGCCGTTCAAACTAAAGGGGGCGCTCTCTAAACCCGCATCGGTTTCAACAATTTTAAATAAAATATTGTGCATGTGATGTTTTGTTGAAGTAGTGATTAGATAGAGAGATAATCAACTACTATCTAAAAACCTCTTTTGAACATTTTGGAAAAAAGGAAGCATTTTAAAACGAATTTTAACGGCTGGTTCAAAAGTATCGAATACTTGTAGGGCCCCACATTCATTACAAATGGTTATGTTTATGGATATTTCATCCGTTTCCGAACCGATTTAGATCAAATAAAGTTTATTCTGCCATTAAAATTGTATGCTCTTTCAAATTTGACACTCAGTTTTTCATTATCTCACAAAAAAATATTTTGTGTACCGCCCTCTCTACCAAAACCAACGATTAGGGCTGTTCCAAACGTAATAAATTATCACTGATTGAGCCAACCAACCAACCAACCAACCAATCAACCGACCAACCAATTAACCAACCAACTAACCAACCAACCAATCACCAACCAACCAACCAACCAACCAATCAACCCACCAGCCCACCAAACAAACAACCAACAAACCAATCCACCAACCAAATTAATCCACCAACCAACCAACCGACCAACCAACCAACCGACTAACCGACCAACCAACCAACTAACCAAACAACCAACCAACCAACCAACCATCCAACCAACCAACCAACCAACCAACCAACCAACCAACCAACCAACCAACCAACCAACCAACCAACCAACCAACCAACCAACTAACCAACCAACCCACCAATCAACCAACTAACCAACCCACCAATCAACCAACTAACCAACCAACCAATCAACCAACTAACCAACCAACCAACCAACCAACCAACAAATCCACCAACCAACCAACCGACCGACCAACCAACCAACCGACCAACCAACCAACCAACCAACCAACCAACCAACCAACCAACCAACCAACCAACCAACCAACCAACCAACCAACCAACCAACCAACCAACCAACCAACCGACCAACCAACCAACCGACCAACCAACCAACCGACCAACCAACCAACCAACCAACCAACCAACCAACCAACCAACCAACCAACCAACCAACCAACCAACCAACCAACCAACCAACCAACCAACCAACCAACCAACCAACCGACCAACCAACCAACCAACCAACCAACCAACTAACCAACCAACCCACCAATCAACCAACTAACCAACCCACCAATCAACCAACCAACCAACCAACCAACCAACCAACCAACCAACCAACCAACCAACCAACCAACCAACAAATCCACCAACCAACCAACCGACCAACCAACCAACCGACCAACCAACCGACTAACCAAAAAACAACAACCAAACAACTAACACACACAAACCAACCGACCAACCATCCAGCACAACCAAAACACCAACCAATCAAGCAACCAATCACCAACCAACCAACCAACCAACCAACCAACCAACCAACCAACCAACCAACCAACCAACCAACCAACCAACCAACCAACCAACCAACCAACCAACCAACCAACCAATCCACCACCCAGTCAACCAATCAACCAACCAACCAACCAACCGAGCAACCAACCAACCAACCAAACAACCAACAAACCAACAAACCAACAAACCAACCGAGTCGCGAAGCGGCGAAGTCCGAGCCGCGTAGCGGCTAGTGGGGGGGGGGGGGGGGGGGAGAGTCCGAGAGGGGTGTCCCCCCTCTCGGCGAATTTTTTTGTTGTTGCTATTTTGAACCCCCGTAAATGATTTGTTTTCAATTTTGTTTTCACTGATATATTTTCACTTGGCAGCCCAAGGGGGGGGGGGGGGGGGGGTTAAACCCCTAACCTAAGGAAATAAAGTTATAAATGAATCCGAAATCTGAAGGTGGAGATTAATAGTCATATTCATCGACATTAAAGGGATAGTTGAGTTCTGGTAGAGAGAGTACAGTTTCAGTCAAACTGAATTTTAGTAACCAAAACCTGCACCATTACATTACAAACTAATAGTTATAACTCCACCATGCTCGAAAGGAATATAAAATTACAAAATGACTAAGTAAAAAGCCTGTTATCATTCATAAAGAGCCGTTCAAACTAAAGAGGGCGCTCTCTAAACCCGCATCGGTTTCAACAATTTTAAATAAAATATTGTGCATGTGATGTTTTGTTGAAGTAGTGATTAGATAGAGAGATAATCAACTACTATCTAAAAACCTCTTTTGAACATTTTGCATTTTGGAAAAAAGGAAGCATTTTAAAACGAATTTTAACGGCTGGTTCAAAATTATCGAATACTTGTAGGGCCCCACATTCATTACAAATGGTTATGTTTATGGATATTTCAGCCGTTTCCGAACCGATTTAGATCAAATAAAGTTTATTCTGCCATTAAAACCAACCAACCAACCAACCTACCAACCAACCGACCAACCAACCAACCAACCAACCAACCAACCAACCAACCAACCAACCAACCAACCAACCAACCAACCAACCAACCAACCAACCAACCAACCAACCAACCAACTAACCAACCAACCCACCAATCAACCAACTAACCAGCCCACCAATCAACCAACTAACCAACCAACCAACCAACCAACCAACAAATCCACCAACCAACCAACCGACCAACCAACCGACCAACCAACCGACCAACCAACCAACCAACCAACCAACCAACCAACCAACCAACCAACCAACCAACCAACCAACCAACCAACCAACCAACCAACCAACCAACCAACCAACCGACCTACCAACCGACCAACCACCCAACCAACCAACCAACCAACCAACCAACCAACTAACCAACCAACCCACCAATCAACCAACTAACCAACCCACCAATCAACCAACCAACCAACCAACCAACCAACCAACCAACCAACCAACCAACCAACCAACCAACCAACCAACCAACCAACCAACCAACCAACCAACCAACCAACCAACCAACCAACAAATCCACCAACCAACCAACCAACCGACCAACCAACCAACCGACCAACCAACCGACTAACCGACCAACCAACCAACAAACCAACCAACCAACCAACAAACCAAAAAACAACAACCAAACAACTAACACACACAAACCAACCGACCAACCATCCAGCACAACCAAAACACCAACCAATCAAGCAACCAATCACCAACCAACCAACCAACCAACCAATCACCAACCAACCAACCAACCAACCAACCAATTAACCAACCAATCAACCAACCAACCAATCACCAACCAACCAACCAACCAACCAACCAACCAACCAACCAACCAACCAACCAACCAACCAACCAACCAACCAATTAACCAACCATCCAACCAATCAACCCACCAGCCCACCAAACAAACAACCAACAAACCAATCCACCAACCAAATTAATCCACCAACCAACCAACCGACCAACCAACCAACCGACTATCCGATCAACCAACCAACTAACTAACCAACCAACCAACCAACCAACCAACCAACCAACCAACCAACCAACCAACCAACCAACCAACCAACCAACCAACCAACCAACCAACCGACCAACCAACCGACCAACCAACCAACCAACCAACCAACCAACCAACCAACCAACCAACCAACCAACCAACCAACCAACCAACCAACCAACCAACCAATCAACCAACCAACCGACCAACCAACCAACCAACCAACCAACCAACTAACCAACCAACCCACCAATCAACCAACCAACCAACCCACCAATCAACCAACCAACCAATCAACCAACCAACCAACCAACCAACCAACCAACCAACCAACCAACAAATCCACCAACCAACCAACCGACCAACCAACCAACCGACCAACCAACCGACTAACCGACCAACCAACCAACAAACCGACCAACCAACCAACAAACCAACCAACCAACCAACCAACAAACCAAAAAACAACAACCAAACAACTAACACACACAAACCAACCGACCAACCATCCAGCACAACCAAAACACCATCCAATCAAGCAACCAATCACCAACCAACCAACCAACCAACCAACCAACCAACCAACCAACCAACCAACCAACCAACCAACCAACCAACCAACCAACCAACCAACCAACCAACCAACCAACCAACCAACCAACCAACCAACCAACCAATCCACCACCCAGTCAACCAATCAACCAACCAACCAACCAACCGAGCAACCAACCAACCAACCAAACAACCAACCAACCAACAAACCAACCGAGTCGCGAAGCGGCGAAGTCCGAGCCGCGTAGCGGCTAGTGGGGGGGGGGGGGGAGAGTCCGAGAGGGGTGTCCCCCCTCTCGGCGAATTTTTTTGTTGTTGCTATTTTGAACCCCCGTAAATGATTTGTTTTCAATTTTGTTTTCACTGATATATTTTCACTTGGCAGCCCAAGGGGGGGGGGGGGGGGGGGGGGGGGGTTAAACCCCTAACCTAAGGAAATAAAGTTATAAATGAATCCGAAATCTGAAGGCGGAGATTAATAGTCATATTCATCGACATTAAAGGGATAGTTGAGTTCTGGTAGAGAGAGTACAGTTTCAGTCAAACTGAATTTTAGTAACCAAAACCTGCACCATTACATTACAAACTAATAGTTATAACTCCACCATGCTCGAAAGGAATATAAAATTACAAAATGACTAAGTAAAAAGCCTGTTATCATTCATAAAGAGCCGTTCAAACTAAAGAGGGCGCTCTCTAAACCCGCATCGGTTTCAACAATTTTAAATAAAATATTGTGCATGTGATGTTTTGTTGAAGTAGTGATTAGATAGAGAGATAATCAACTACTATCTAAAAACCTCTTTTGAACATTTTGGAAAAAAGGAAGCATTTTAAAACGAATTTTAACGGCTGGTTCAAAAGTATCGAATACTTGTAGGGCCCCACATTCATTACAAATGGTTATGTTTATGGATATTTCAGCCGTTTCCGAACCGATTTAGATCAAATAAAGTTTATTCTGCCCTTAAAACCAACCAACCAACCAACCTACCAACCAACCGACCAACCAACCAACCAACCAACCAACCAACCAACCAACCAACCAACCAACCAACCAACCAACCAACCAACCAACCAACCAACCAACTAACCAACCAACCCACCAATCAACCAACTAACCAACCCACCAATCAACCAACTAACCAACCCACCAATCAACCAACAAATCCACCAACCAACCAACCGACCAACCAACCGACCAACCAACCAACCGACCAACCAACCAACCAACCAACCAACCAACCAACCAACCAACCAACCAACCAACCAACCAACCAACCAACCAACCAACCAACCAACCAACCAACCAACCAACCAACCGACCTACCAACCGACCAACCACCCAACCAACCAACCAACCAACCAACCAACCAACCAACTAACCAACCAACCCACCAATCAACCAACTAACCAACCCACCAATCAACCAACCAACCAACCAACCAACCAACCAACCAACCAACGAACCAACCAACCAACAAATCCACCAACCAACCAACCAACCGACCAACCAACCAACCAACAAACCAAAAAACAACAACCAAACAACTAACACACACAAACCAACCGACCAACCATCCAACCAATCAACCCACCAGCCCACCAAACAAACAACCAACAAACCAATCCACCAACCAAATTAATCCACCAACCAACCAACCGACCAACCAACCAACCGACTATCCGATCAACCAACCAACCAACTAACCAACCAACCAACCAACCAACCAACCAACCAACCAACCAACCAACCAACCAACCAACCAACCAACCAACCAACCAACCAACCAACCAACCAACCAATCCACCACCCAGTCAACCAATCAACCAACCAACCAACCAACCGAGCAACCAACCAACCAACCAAACAACCAACCAACCAACAAACCAACCGAGTCGCGAAGCGGCGAAGTCCGAGCCGCGTAGCGGCTAGTGGGGGGGGGGGGGGGGGGGGGGTTTGTTGTTGCTATTTTGAACCCCCGTAAGTGATTTGTTTTCAATTTTGTTTTCACTGATATATTTTCACTTGGCAGCCCAAGGGGGGGGGGGGGGGGGGGTTAAACTCCTAACCCCCCCCCCCCCCCCCCCTGGATCCGCCACTGCAACCAAAAAAACAACTAACACACACAAACCAACCAACCGACCAACCATCCAGCACAACAACCAACACACCAACCAATCAAGCAACCAACCAACCAACCAGCCAACCCGCTTTATATTTGTTATTTACTGGCTATGCCATTGCGTGCGTGTATACTCATACTAATTATAATTAAACTGTGATAGAAACTATATGGGTAATGGAGGTGATTTATGATTCATATTAATTGGTATCAAAAGCATAACACTTTCAACAAAAGAAGACTCTTATACTGTAGCCTACACAAGCACATTTCATAATATCGCAATGTGAGATAAGTATAGCTTGTACATTATGATGTACACCTTGTAAGTCACATTCGAATGAATCTAATCAAGAATGATAGATAGATGAACCGTATAATTTATATTTGAGGTATTTTCTGGAGTTACCCAGACTTGTTCACCCCTAAGGCGTTCTTATTTATTGTATTTATTGTATTTATTTATTTATTCCGATATATTTTACCAGGGTGGCCCATTAAACAATAAGATGGTCTCCCATGGGGCCCTGGGTTACAATATACAAACATAATATAAATATGAAATATACAAATCGATAAAAACACATTTGAAATAAATCATTACACAATTATATACATACTTATTCTGCCAATTGCAGAATGCGAATTTATTTTCAACTTCTGCCATGGACCTGGGTTTCAACCCTTCTTTGTAACATTCGATTGATAAAAACATAATTATGCATTATATGATATCAATTATTAATGTACTGCATTATACACAGGACTTGTATGCAATTCTTAAAGTGTTTATTTAAAATATTATATAAACAACATAAATGCGGTATAATTCTTCATTTGTACAGTGCAATTGAAATTATGAACATACACTGCATAATATCAAAATAAAATTTCAGACTATAAGGCCAGGTTATTGAATAAATATTGTTTTAAATTCTGATGAAAGGGATAGAGAGTACAGTTTCGGTCAAACTGAATTTTAGTAACCAAACCTGCACCATTACATTACAAACTAATATTTATGCGCGAAAGGTATAACAAAATTACAAACAACTGAGTAAAATGCCTGTCATCATTTTAAAATAGTCGTTAATACTCAAAATACTTTTATACTTTTATAACAAAAAATTGTGCATGTGATGTTTTGTTAAAAAATGATTAAATAGAGAGATCATCAACAACTATTTAAAAACATCTTCTTTTTTCTTTTTTGAAAAGTGTAAGATTATTTTTTTCAACGGATGGTTCAAAAGTATTGAATTATTGTGGGACCCCACAATGATTACAAATGGTTATATTTATGGATAATTCAGCCGTCTCTGAACCGATTTTGATAAAATAAAGCTTATTCTGTCATTAAAATTGTATGCTCTTTCAAATTTGACACTCAGTTTTTCATCACCTCACAACAAAATATTTCGTGCAGCGCCCTCTATACCAAAACTCAACGATCCCTTTAAAAATATTCAATGAATTATAAGACTTAATTTCAGTATAGGTAAACTATTCCAGAGCGATATAGAGGAGTAAATTAGAGATTGTATATACTGTACTGTGCAAGCCTTGGGAGTCATCAAATTCAAATTTGCCCCGCGTCTTGTAAGGAAAGTACGATTATCAAAAACCAAAACAAACGAATCACAATCAAAATTAGAAGAGAGGCAGTAAGACATTTACTTTTATATTATTAGCACCTGTTCCCTTGACAATTTTACCTTTTCCGCTTGAACGTGCGACTCTAGATGTTTTGTCGCGAGTTTCAGCCAACTCTTGATCACTATTTGGACCATTATCTCGAGATTGGGGCAAGTTGATACTTCCGTGGGTGTCTGGACTTTCGTGTATATGCGCGTATTCGTGGGCGTTGGGGTCAATCGAATCGCCCTTCAGTTCTATTGTTTGCGTACGTCGACGTCTCCTAGATGTCGTGTAAAGGAAGAAGAAGACAGTAAAGCCTTGAGTTACAAATACATACATTCATTTTCAATGTAGTAATTACTCGATATTCTACATTTCTCTAAAATAATTGTACGATGGCGG
>JBAMJV010007802.1:0-38577 GCA_037951105.1 Echinarachnius parma
TATAATTAGAACATGTTTTGTTTTGTTTTTCGAATTACACTTTTATTATAACACCTAAACAAATATGTATGATTGAATTATTGGAAGACTTAACTGTTTAATACGAAGTTCAGTGCTATGAGTACATTAATTTACCATGACATTTGCACACATCACTCGGTGGAAATAGCAACTTACATACAAAATACATGCTATCAACCAAGCGTCAGTTGTTTGCACACGTAAACAACGTTACTACATCCCTTAAAACTCGGTTATGGAAGTATCCCATTATTATAACTTTCATAGTAAAATTTATAAATATGTTTCAATGATATAAATTTGCTCTATTTATTTGCCAATATAGCTAATACAAATCATATAATATAAATTTAATTTGAAGTACAACAAATAAACCATTTACATTGCAAGTAACCTCACAAAACATATCCTTTCAGAATACCATATAGATATACTGTTTGATGGTCATTCATGGCAGTGAAGCATTATTGCATTGCAGCATTGAAGCATTATTACTAACTCGAGATTTGTTAAATTTAGGACATGTGCTGATGTCATCTAATGTATTTTACTTTATGAGAAATGAAAAGCACAGTATCAACTTCTTATCAGTAAGCAAACTTACTTATTTTGTTAATATTATAAACATCAGCTTTACAGATATTTATAATAAATGTAAACGAGGGGAATAGATTAATTTTGCTTGCAATGTAAATTCTAGATAAATGCCACTAACCTACCAAATCAAATAATTCATCATGAAACACTTTTAATTACAACTTCGAAGATGAGCGGATAGTAATATAAAGGGCATTATTTGGGGTAAACAATGTCCAAACCGATGTAACTTACATTTGCATCAAAACTCCTTCATGCATAAGGAAAATGAGTTACACTCGATTAAAGGAACTTAATAATACAACGTACTTTGGCATTTATTCCATAGTTGATGACTTGTAACATAGGTCTGCCCAAACAAACTCCATGAAAATAAACACAGTTGTGATTTTAGACTAATTTTCTGATGCCAAATCTCTCTAAGCAGCCAGTTTACGCCCCGCCCACATTTAGGGTCCAGAATCGGCAGCTTGATTGACATGTGATTGACAATTCATTGGCTTGCGTCATCTACAGAATTTAGTTCATTAGTCCGTTCTTTAGATGACGTCACATTTTGGCGATTTAAAAGGGGCATTCCCAGGACAATTAGATATTTACTAATTACCCAAAAATGTATTGATTTCATGGGAAATGACTGCCAAATTCTTTTTTGTGAGGAAAAAATACGTATATAGAGACGCTAGACGCTGTAGTTCCTTTAACAAAATCTTGATAACGTCTCAATGAGTATATAATACAAATACGAAAGATTATAATAACAAAAGTAACTTAATTTTGATTTTTTTTCAGTGAATTAAATGTATTTTACAACGTAAATGGCCACACCACCGCAACAAATACAGCCAGATTACGGTATCCTTTTGAATATAAAACAGATGTAGTAATGCAATCTTCTAAAATAAGTCATGTATGACGGTTTAGTTTGTTCACTACACGATACCTTACAAGAGGTGCATGCATTTTCTATAAAAAAAAACACATATTTTGTATATGATACAAGTCGATTGAACTTAAATTTAGTTGAACTCATACGATTTAGTCCATTGTCTTCAAACAAAGAAGTACAAAAGTGATGCATTAATGAAAATTGTATACAAATAGAATATAAATCAGAAATAAGAAGTACTAATTGTAAGGCTTGTTGGTCTCTTATTACATGGGTAAGCTATAATTATATGAAAGAAAAGCAACGAAATGGCAGCAAAACATTACAAAGGTATTAACCAGTACCCAGGGTCAATACTGAAATAGTACATTTATGTACAGTCGTCGTAAACATTCATTAAAATGTAGGTTAAATATTTTGTCTTTTTTTTGTGAAAAATTACGTATCATAAATTCATTTAATTAACAAGAAAATTATACAGAAATGCAAGGTTGAAACATTGCAAGATATAAGCGGTTTGTTTTGTATCATTGATTTTAAAATAAGCGGAAAATATGCACACAATATCCCTTCCAAGTTAATATTTGTTTATATATACAATAATCAATACATATTTTAAACATTGTAACATTGTACACATTGTAACATTGCATCATACATACACTGTATATAGGCTTATCTTATGTAAGCTCTTGCCACGAAACCCTCATAAAGTCACTTAATATAAAGCTAAGGCATTGACGAAAATAAATGACCTTGTCAATGCAATGTATATATGTCCCAGGTAAATGTCTGACCTTGTTTGTACAAAGTTGCTATCACTTATTAGTGAAATGAAACAAGTTATACCGAGTGTTAAATAAAATTAAAACAACCTTGACACTTTTTATTTAAAAAAGGGCATGGGTTGCACTCTGCAACCATCTTCTGATGAAATATAATTATAATCCGTGCCTATAGCCCCACAATAATAAGGGTTGAGAGTTGTATTTACCACTCATTTATTACCATAAATATTATACTTTTGAAAATGTATCAGAAAGAGTGATATGATTTGTCTTTATAAAGGTTTTGTGATCATGAGAGGTCAACGTATAAGGACAATAACACAAAATAATTCAATTGAAACTAATATACAGAATGATTATGTTATAACAAACGTAATGAAATCGTTCTGTTGTAATGTATTGTTTTGGTTCTGATGTTGTTACATAATAATAATAATAATATGAACATTTGTACAGCGCAGCTACTATAATTATTTACTCTACTGCACTTATAAAGAGCTCATTTTAAGTGAACAAAAACAAACACAACTTAGTTTATAAACAAACAACCTTATGAAAAGGCTTGCGTAAAATGTGTGATTTAAACGTAGACTTAAATGTAACAACAGATTCTTTTTTCGCAAACAAAAAATGGTTAGCTGTTCCACAATTTCAGGGCAAAACAAACAAATTCACGATCTCTCAAGGTTGTCTTTGTTTTGGTGGAACATTAGGGAGGCTCAAAGAGCAGTGTATCACGAGAGCTTCTCAAATTATACAAATGGGAATATGATTGCAATGAAAGTACCTCGATAATATTACGTAGGGCTTGACCATGCAATTTACTTTATACACAATTAACCACATTTTAAATATAAAACGTTGTTTTACAGAAAACCATTTAAATGTCTTCAACAAAGGATAGGATTTACATACACACACGTCTAGCACATGCATTTTGTACCCGCTGCAGTTTCATTAATCGCGTATTGGGCACACGAAATAACAGCCCATTACAATAATAAATTTTACTACTAATGAGTGCATGTACAAGTGTTTCAGCACTATATTTACGTATACGACAAAGATTATAAAGCATACAAAAGGCTGCTTTGCATGAATTCGAAATGTTTGGTTCCATGCTCAGACCTGTATCAAACCACACACCTACATTTCTCACCTTGTTAGATGGACTAACGACAGAACTTTCGACAGTTATATTACTGCTGTCTAGTTTTCTTTCACCTTTCCAGGCATTTATTGATTGCAATTTAAGTTCCATACAGTTTAACAAATTATACTACACTCATTTTCTCTTTTACATCAATTTAGAAATATTTTGTTTAAAAATCATATATGGTAAATAATACAATAACTCCGTTTTACTATCATTCAGCTTTAACTGGTTGTGAAGCATCCAAGATCTTATACATTTAATACAAGTTTTCAATACTAAAATACGACGTCGAGTCTCAATATAACTTGGTGCAAAAAAGACATATGTGTGTCATCGGCCTAACAATGACAAATAATAGTTTGCAAATGCTTATCAATCAAATTACTAGTATAGAGTGTAAACAGTAAAAGGCCGAGGCGTGACCCTTGGGGCACACCATGGGTGATGGGGAACAGCAAACTCATCAGAAACAGCATCATCAATGTTCACTATTTGCTTTCTGTCACGAGGTGTTGCAAAAGTTGTTGAGTGGCAGCACCCTCAACTAACTTTGATATGTAAGGCAAATTACTTATTGGTCTAATGTTACCAAAACTAGGCTCTTGACCAGGTTTCATCACAAGTCGTTGAACCAAGGCTACCTTCCAACTGGATAGGAATCAAACCATAATTTAGTACCATAGTATAATTATAACAATTGAAGGTCATAAGCACACCGTTTATTCATTGCAACTTATTAAAACAGTGAAACGTAAATGTCATACAACCATAAGGTTGCAGTTTTACAGCAAGCATCCAACTCGCCGGTTAATAAAATACATGTATATCCATAAAGTAGATCCATAATTCACAATGATGTTTGCACGAAGATGATTCTTATCTTCGATTTAAAAATACACCCACAAGTGTGATATGAAATATAAAGTCTTCAATACAATATATATTCAACAAATCTAATATTTTACTAGGTAACCGTTTTCAATAGTCTAGTAACATACTAAATAATCATATGTTCACAATCTTATCAGGATATATCTGTCTTTGAAATTGTCCATAATGATACAAACATAGGTGTCAGGTATCTAGGAATCATAACGTTTGATGTAATGTAACTATCTTTTTGATATGATATGAAAACAAATTAAATATAAGTCAATAAGACAATGCTGAAGTGGGTGCTAATAAATTGTATCAACATAAGCCAAACAAGTATTTAAATATTACATTCCCTGTTATGCACACACAACGATTTTGCACCACTCAATCTCCTAGGGGTGCAATAATCACCCGGTTACTCGTTATAGACAGCACAAATAATGCATGCCTTGCTGGGTGATACCGGGCCCTCGATAGGTGTTGAACTCGGAACCCTCTTGATCGGAATGTCCCATTGCTCAACATCGACTTGGATGTTTGTATCCAATATCTTCATATCATCTTCGTAATTTCAGTCTCCCGCACCTCTGTTGGTATTGGCTCCACCAACTCCGTCTGTTAACAAGACAATACACTCCATGAATACTTCATACTTGTAACAAATGTATCATGACGAGCAATGACCATGCTTACAGTGTTGAACAGCTTGCGTTCAAGGTGTATGATATTCTCGAGCAAGATATGATGACAAACATGTCATACTTGGCACTTAATATATTCATGGTGTGTTAATATTATTAAGTAGCTTTTGTATTAAATATTTGTACATACAGATTATAAGGATTTACAATGTTGGGCGTGCATTTATTATGTGGGGTAATGGAAAGCAACTGGTATAATGCTTACTTGTATGCTGGTCTTTGTAATGTGGCATTTAAATATATCCTTCATATATTTTGAAAAAATTAAATCAAGTTTATTTATATATTTGTCTGAATGTTACCAATATTTTGTTTTATCTAAAACCGATAAAGAAACATTATGCACCCATATGCTCAACGACGTATTAAATGTTTGACTATTAACGGTAAGAACGTCGTTGCCATTTTGATGTATTATTTTCTTAATTGTCTTTACATACATTATGTCTCCATTCTATTCAATGTTAATTTGATCATAATTTATTTTGTTCTATTCATTATTGCATCAAAGTATCTTTGCATTTTTAAAAATTTCATGTATATCATTTTCATAACCAAATAAATGTTTTTAAATTCATATTTCTATTTGTATTGCTATACATGCATTCTCTGTCAAAAGGACAATGAAATCTAGACGAATTGTTGTATGCACTACAGACTGTCCCAGAAAAAAACGAAACCGGGTTTCATGGCAGAAATGTTATGTTATAATGAATAATTTCCTTGATGATATATATATGTCTAAAAAGCTCTATGTCTCTTCTTTCATTTGATATATAACTTATGGCACATAGTTCACGCATGACTGAATTAGAACGATGGAAAGTGGTGTTACCAAGATTCTATTTGCACGCAGAAATTGCAAGTTTGGGTGAGGTTTTGGGGTGAGTTTTAAGGGTAGTAAACATACTTATTTTGAAAAAGGACAAATACCGCATACAAATTCATAATTTTATCTTTTATATGACACCTCATGATTAAAAAATAAATGATCTATGCCAGAGAACGAGTACAATGAAAACATGCTTGATTCCAGCCCAAATGAGTAACTTTCCTGATCTTTCCCATGTTTTCCCTGATCCCAATGTTTGTGTAAATTCACTCATGCATCAAAGTCCATTGTCAGCTGCTAATTCAGGAAAGCTGAGCGACTTCTTACTCAACTTTCACTCATTTGGGCAGAAATCAGTCATGTTTTCATTGTACTCGTTCTCTGGCATAAATCATTTATTTGTTTAGCATGAGGTGTCATGTAAAAGATAAAAATATGAACTTTTATGTGGAGTTTGTCCTTTAAAAAAATAAGTACGTTTACAACCCTTAAAACTCACCCAAACTTAAAATGTATGCGTGCAAATGGAATATTGGTAACACCCCTTTCTATTGTTCTAATTCTGTCATGCTTGAATTATGTGCCATAAGTTGTATATCAAATGAAAGAAGAGACACAGAGCTTTCCAGACATATATATATCATCAAGGAAATTATTCATTATGACAGAAAATTTCTGCCATGAAACCCGGTTTCGTTTTATCTGGGACAGTCTGTATAAGACACTAAATAGAATGAATAGTCCCTGAAATGTTGACCACAATCGGTCAAGAAATAAGACAACTATGGCTATTGGCTCTTTGAAAAGAGCCATTTATTTCTACGAGTGACTAAAATTGGCAACGCACTCTGGCAAAGTTGTGGACTACTCCCCATACATTTTGTACACAAAATTTCAATTTTGTTCAATTTTCTCAACATTTATGTTTACCCTTCGTTTGAGTTCAACATGTGTTTTGTAGAATGCATTTATACATAACATATCATGAGTTGGGGGAATGGAAAAGTGTGACTATGAGGAAAACTGTAAAAATGTGAACATTTGGGTACAAAAAATATGGGGAGTATTCCACACACTTATCAGAGTGCGTCGCCAATTTGAATTCACCATAGGAATACATTTTATTCAAAGAGCCATTATTTTCTTGTTTCTTGCCCGATTATGCTCTAACTTTCAGAAATTATTCCTCCTAATCTCTTCGAGACTGTGAAAGCAACATTTTGCTTGGATTGCATTGTCCTTTAATTATACCCAGTGGCGTAGTGTGGTCGGGCTGATTGGTGTGGAGGGGGGGGGGGGGGGGGGGGCATTATTCTCGGGGGGGGGGGGACGTATTATGTATCTTGATATTCTTACACATATTTTCCCCTTATGTTTTTTTTTTAATGTTTGGGGCAAATTATTTTAGGGGGCATGTTGCCCCTTCCCAGATGTTATGCCAATGCATATACCACAGACCGAGTTTTGTCGGGACCAGTCATGAGAGGATTAAATGAACATTTTGATATTTGTACTTTTTCAACCACAGGGGACTTGTATTCGAATGTATGTTACCTCTGCCAGAAGTTGTGTCGTTTCCAGCGCTTCTGCTTGCTGATCTATTTCTTGTTTCAAGACATTTCCTTCCGGGTTCGGACCTGAAGAAATAAGTATCATGAAACAAAAAAGTGAACATGATCCCCAAGTACACATACTGCCATTTACAATTGTCATTTACAATTCAAGCATTACAATAGAGTCTTGAGAGAGATTAAATATGTGAGTGAAATTAAGGCAAATGTAGTTTTCTTGTCTCGTTGGTTTGTATGTTTCTTTGTGTGGTAACCAAAAGAGAGATGTATTTGATCGTATTCTACTTTGGTCTGAAGCTGGGGCACAATCACACTGTAGTCGTGGTCCTTGTTCCAACCCTCCTCTTCCAGTTGTATTAAGGCAGAATACAAAATAATATTGTAATTTTAACAGAGATTGCTCGACTATTTAAACCCCCAAATACATGTTTGTAGAACTGAAGTAGATATTTTCTTAAACAGGGTGATAACTTCATATAAAAATTATTTAGGTAATCCAACTTAATTTTGAATAGGCTATATACGTTAGCACAGCTAGTAAGGGAAAAAAGATCGTCCATCGTTCAGCAATGTATCAAAGTACTGTTGTTACTTTTGTAGTTACTAGGTACAAATTATTTATTTACGATAGCCTGCAGCTGAAGATGGGTTGGTGTGAGGACCATCACGTGTTTCTTTTGGATTTAATTCCAAACCACCCCGTCCTGATGTTACGCCTGGAAATATAAATGTTTTTTTTCCAAAATATTACACGAATTATTAACTTTTCATATAGGTTATCATTCACACGTAAAACCTGTTAATGCAAGGATATTATGGAAATGTATTGTCGTGTCATTTTCTTTATAAATAAAGTGATTAGATTCAAAACAACATGCCTATTGGTTTACATATTTAGTTCATTTAATTTAGTTTTGGGAGAGACGGTTATAGATAAAACAATATTTTACTTTTTCTTGTATCCTCATCAGTCTGATGGTAAAGAAAGATCGCTTGTCTTTCGGCATTCGAGATATCGTATATTTACAATCAAAGTATGTATATTGCATCTTTACTCTTGGCATATTAGTAGAGATTCGAACTATTAGAGAATATAGAAAGTTCGTATCCAAAATATATTTGCTTGTATTCTACCTTGACCTGATGTGGGTTTTGCATCAGCACTCGATGATGCTCGTTGTTTTGCGGCCACATGATCCTTTTCCGATTTTAAGCCTGAACAAAGAAAGGTTAGACAAGAAAATGAAACAAATTTAATAGTGAATCGTTACATGCCTATTTGAATTAGTGCTATTCATGGGCCTGTAAATAGAACTGCCCAATACATAAACTAGCCTAGTATTCCTCAAAGTTCTTGATCAGTAAATCAACATTTCCATCTGGAAAACTGAATAAATGTAACCCAAAATAAAACTTCATAATGTAATGAAATCGGCTGTTTGGGGCAAATGTTTGGGGGAACATTGCCCCATCCCTCGAAATATTCGCCACTATATATACCACAGGCCGAGTTTTGTTCGGACCATTCATGAGAGGGTTAAATGAACATTTTATATTTGTACTTTTGCAACTACCGGGGACTTGTATTCGATCGTATGTTACCTGGGCCTGAAGTTGTGTCGTTTTTAGCGCTACTACTTGCTGATCCTTGTTTCAAGACATTTCCTTCCGGGGTTTGGCCTGAAGAAATAACTATGATTAGACAACAAGTTGAACATGATTAGGAGTACACATACTGCATTTGTCATTTACATTTTATGCATTACAACATAGTCTTCAAAGAGATTTAATATGTGAGTGAAATAAGGCAAACATATTTGTTTTGTCTGTTTGATTTTTTTTTTTTTCTTGGTGTAGTATCCAATAGAGAGATTTTGTAATTTGATTGCATTTTACTTTGGTCTAAAGCTGGCGTTTCAGCACGATCACATTGTGGTGTGTTTTTTGTTACAAACTGTCCAATCCCGGTTGTATTAAAGCTAAATACTAAACAATATTTTCTTTTTAACAGAAATGGCTCGACTAATTATACCTTCATATACATGTTTGTATAATGCTAAACGAAATGAAGTATATATATATTTAACAGGGTGATAACTCCATATACAACTTGTTAAAGTAATATAACTTAGTTTTGAATCGCTATACGTTTACTCGACGTGAGTTTACGCAAGACAAAGAGTCATCAAGCATGGCTAGTATAAAGGGAGCAATGTATCGAAGTACAGTTTCTATTTTTTTAAATACAAGTCATGATGTATTTGATTTATTTACCTGGGCCTGAAGCTGAAGATGGGTTGGTGTGAGGACCATCACGTGTTTCTTTTTGGTTTTGTTCCAAACCACCCCGTCCTGATGTTACGCCAGGAAATATAAATGTAAATTAAAAAAAATAACACGACTTATTAACCGTTCATATAGGTTATCATTCAAACATACATCTTGCTTATGCAGAATATTATGGATATGTATTGTCCTGATATTGTTTTTCTTTGTAAATAAAGTAATTCATGGCGATCGGTTGACATGTTTAGATAATTCAATTTAGTTTTGAGAGGGATGTAATATGCTTGTAAAACTATTACCACAATAAAAAAAAGTTTATCTATTTCCTGTAAAACGATTCATCAGTCTGGTGGTGAAGAAAGATATCGCTTGTCTTTCGGCAATCAAAATATCATACATTGAAAGCAAAGTACGTATATCGCATATATCACTCAGGACATATTATGAGAGAATTACATTATTAGAGAATCTACCACCCCCCCCCCCCCCCCCAACCAAAAAAAAATAAAGAATTAAATAAAATAAAAATAAAACAATAAAATTAATACAAAATTAAATTTTGTTAACTTATGATCACAATATAAATATGTACTTCCGCTGATGAAGGCTGTAGATGACAGCCGAACATTTTGGAAGTAAATAGTTGTATTGTCAGTGATCAAAAATTTGAAAATTGATATCTTATGAATTTCCAATACAGATGAACTTTCATACTAATATTTGACGATAATCTAAAGTGTTCGTATCCAAAATATATTGGATATTTGTTTTTACCTTGGACTGATGTGGTTTTTGTTCCAGCAACCGATGATGCTAGTTGTTTTGGGGACAAACTATCCTTTTCCGATTTTAAGCCTGAAAAAAAAAAGTAATACAAGAAAATGGTAAAATATATGATAATGAAGCGTAACTTGCCTATTAAAAAAAGTGCTTTCCATGGGCTTATGAAACTGCCCAATAAACTAGTATTCTTCAAACTCCTTGCTCAGTAGTCAATATTTCCATCTGGCAAGCTAAACAAATGTATATAACCAACTTCATAATGTAATGAAATTTGCTTTATATGCATTGTTTGTTATCATGGTTATGGCGTAATTAAGTCACGGGAATTTATATATAGCACAAAGAAGTATTAGTTTGGTAAATATGATGGAATAGTATCATAGGCGATACAAAACGGGCAATATATCTTACTTGATTATTTGTGATACAAATTAGGGATTAGAAGTAATCGACATGATATCGATTAAGCGCAATTATTGATCTAGATTGGAACGTTGTAATTTTATGGGTATTTGGCAGATTTTAAAGGGTACCACAACCCAGAAATAATATTCTTATAAATGAAAGATAACATCTTTAGTAGTCCATTCCATTAACAAGTTCAGTAAAATATGTTTCCAGAAAAAAATATAATTGGAAAACGCATCACCATTCTAAAGCATGCGTTCATGGGTCTGGGTGTACTAAGACTAACTTTGTCCAGAGCGAAAGATTATATTGTCTCCAAGCGTACGCGTGGCGCACTCGCAAATGTTTGGCGCGTACGGAACCAGGAAATAATACTGGTTCCATAAGTGGTGGTAGTTAATTGGTACCAAAATATATAATTATATGTTGTTATTTGCCAGGTGGTCCCCTTTAAAATTCTGAAATTATTGCGTGTGGCTACAAAATGTTTGCATGGAGCGTGGAATCAGGTAGATAATTGCATGACGAGTAATCTGGCACCTCATTTTATACACAGATTGGCCATTGAAATAATCTGGCGGAATTTTAGTGGGAAAATCATCTGGTGCATGTTGAATAAATAATACAAGCATGAAGCGCCGGTAAGATCATCGCGGCGTCAATAGGTACGTCAACTATGCGGCATGCTAATTAATTGATACAGCCACGAACTTAGAGGTTTTATTCTCTGAGTATAACTGGACGAATGAGATTAAACACACTTTACGTTTGACTAATTGTGGTGACCACAGCTAAATGAATGTATAGGGATAATAATTTAAGAGGCACAATAGGTTGCTGGTAGTGGAGTCTGGTTCGGATTAGCCAGTGGACCTGGACATTTTCAAAGTTCACCGAGAAGCACAAGGGCTGCTGGAATCTACCCTCTACCAGACCAGCTTATCTGCCTTATCAGATCAAGACATGCAAGACTAAAACATTAGTCCCATAGTTCAGCGAAATGGCTACAAATAGGGCTGGTCGAACCCCCCCCCCCCCCCCCCCCCCCACACACTTTTGCCAGACTAGGGACCGAGTTCAACTGAACCTACACAACCAATATCAAATCTATACCAACGTCAAGCACGAGTTGAACAACAAGAGCGAAACCCGATACCAGATACCAAACAGCATTGGTGCAAAGAAATGTGGTATATATCCCCTTTTCCAGCGATTCAAAGGATATTCATCCGTCTGGTACAGTTTGTATATTTCGACCAAACAGTCTTACAACTGGGTTTTCCGCCGTCCTTTTCAAAGGAGACATACGGAGTTGTCCTGAAGTTAGAGCCACCGAAGGGTGTTCCGCAACTACATTCTGCCCCAGACGTGTTAAAGGATATCCGATTATTTTGTTTATTTGCTTGCTGTTGTTGTTGTTGTTTGTTGTTGTTGTGTTTTTTTTTTTGGAGGGGGGGGGGGGGGGGGAGGGGGCGAAAGTAGGGTATTGGTTAGCGTCTATGCCCCTCTCACCTCAAGCACCTGTACTTGCTCGCAATTTACCAAGTAACCAGTAACCGTTTCTACAACCATGACTACGCTTGTATGAATTATATCGTCTGGCATATGTATATATCAATCACCAAATCGATTAAATATGTACTATATCTTTCACTTAACGAGCAGATTAATTAGCATTTATAGTCATGATAACTTACCTTCCAATACCTCGAAGGCAAGATCATAGAAGCCTTTTTCTAGGATTCTGTCACTGATTTGTTTGGTTTCACTTGATGAGCCTAAAACGTTATTCAATTTCTTGAGAACATTGCGTAGCCCGGTTACGCCCGCGGATTGGAGACCAAGATCATCGCAGAGAGTCTTGATTTCATCTGGCGACAACTTCTCGGCAAGATGCTGTTGTAACTCAACCACAGTCTTTTTCCTGTGCTTGCCTGAATTCGGAAAATATCATAGTTTATATTGTAACATAATACAACAACTATATCCCCCTTAAAAACTTCCCATAATTTCTTTATCAAGATTTAGTTTTTGACAATTCTGCATTGACAAATATATTCTACAGTTATTGGTATTTAGGTTGGGGGAGCCTGGGGGGGGGGGGGGGGGCTTTTTTGTGTTAGGTAACTTACATAAATGATACAAAAAGTACAGTGTTGATATATTGCTGGAATTGAATGGGCAAATTCAGATAAAGTTCAAACTAACCTGAATGTCCAAACTTGAACATTTTACACAGACTTGTATTTTGCTTGAGTTCTGTGCCCATTTTATTTTATCTTTCTAGGTATTAGCAATTCATCCAAACATGAAAAACATATACATTTTCGGATTTCGTATTCATAGGAATAAACAGTTTACAGTGAAGAAATACTTCAAAGTACAAAGCAGTGTTTATTTACTTGACCTCTACTGGAAAGGACACACTGTTTCACAATGTAGAACACAGTGGAGTATCTTAAATTCGAGCTTTTTAACAGTGTCAATACTCATCACACTGTACACACACTGTGATTGTAATGTGAACTTTCTGTAAAGCACGCCTTGAACACACTGTATTACATCATATGCCCCACGGGCATGGAGAGTACAATAATGTTTATTGTTTTTAAACTGTATATCCAAGGGTGGTCACAGGTTGCTCGTGTTGTAATATGATATTTTCAAACGGTAATGAGTGTTGACAATGTAGTCCCAGTCCTCATAAAAAGTGCGGGCTAAAACATATCAAAGCCCACCCCCCCCCCCCCCCCCCCCCTCACTGTCTTCATCCAAATAGAAACCATTATATTCCGGAGTCCACACGCGAACTCAAGGCCATTCAAATAGCGTCTGGAGTCGAGATCCCTTGTTATCAAACATTGCTAATTTACCTGAAAGAATATCCAATGCAAGTTGTCGATCCTTAAGAACAAGAAATACTGCATCGGCCAGGGCTGTTCGAAGATTGTAGCCAGGGTTTGGTAGCATATGCCTCCAAGTACCTAGGACCGAATTCAAGCTCCCCTCATCCTCTACATCAAAGGCACTTGGCAACGAAAGGTTTTCAACACCGAGATGGTCGAGCAATTCCTTGAAGTCAACGTGTTTTTCTTTCACGACCCTCGCCACCTCTAGGATATCAGCTGGGCCAACAAAGTGACATCCTAACGGAAAGTGTAAAATAACTTGTTTTAATATTACAACGGATGACTGATGAAAATTTGGCACTAAAAATTATTCTTATTGTATTATACAACGTCTGTTTATAATATTCATATTGTTGTGTGTATTAATATAAGTGTATCTACTGTTGTATATCGTTTAGCTAGCAAAACATATTCAACCATTATAGATGTAAATGCGGTGCATATATATACTCAAGCATGTCAAGAGTGATCAGTAGCGTAGTTACGTCAGGGGGGGGGGGGGGGGGCATTTTGGGGCACGTGCCTCTAATTATGTTACTCCCCAAAACTCAAAGGGGGACATTCTTTCAATCAATTTCAATTTCAATCTATTTTTTTTCCCCAACAAAACATTACAAATAAATTATAATAATTTACCAAAAATAGAGATATACATATTGGAAACATATATCTTTATTTACACAATGTGCCCCAAATCAGTGTGACCACGCTAAGGCACTGACATGGATATCAGTAATGCAACAGAAGCCTACAATCGATGTAAAAATTGTAATTCCATCAAAGAGATATTATACAGGGTGGCCCCCCGAAAAACGGAACGGGGCACTTCCCAAAATATAGTACCAAGATGATTATGTACATCGGACAGGGTATCTTTTCCAATGAAAAACGATACCAAGAACAGTAATATTGGTCGTCATGTAATTTTTGTTTAGGACACTGAGTGAGACCATGTCTGGTGCCCATTTTTGTCAATTGTTACCAAGTCAGTGCCAGTTAAATCGAACTTCCTGCCCGTAATACCATTGAACGTTCATGCCTATTCTCTCGGCATACGGCTGAGTGCACACTAACAATGGCGCGCGGATTGCTCATTATTACGGGCAGTAAGTGCGATTTAACAGGCACTGACTTGGTGAAAATTGACAAAAATGGGAGCCTGACATGGTGTCACTCACAGCGCCCTAAAACAAAAACTACACGACCAAAATTACTGTTCGTGGTATAGTTTTTCATTTGAAAAAAACACCTTATCAGATGGACATAATTATGTTGGCACTATATGTTGGGAAGTGCCCCGTTCCGTTTTGTTTGGGCCACCCTGTATACTGGATTCACAGTATATTAAAATCCTTTACTAGATGTTCGATGCCGCCACTGTCAACTATGCAGTGAATGTGCTCATTTGAATTGGACCTAAATGTTACTTGCCGGTGAAAAAACAATGACGTTTTGGTCGATTATACATACGCATTGGCACAAACCCGAACTCAACTAATTCGAGTGTTTCTCAATTATAGATAGCAGGTGCGCGCGAAATAAAAAATGTGGAAATTGAAATATTCATAATGAAAATTAACGTAGTGGGGGTGCCTGGGCACTATTGCGACGTTTCTTATCAATTACAGTGATATCTCAAGATTATCATGTGTTAATGTCAATTGTCGGAAATGATCGGAAAGTGGAGAAATAATGCTTCGCAGAATCATATTAATTCAATATTTATCTGGATTTGTTCTCAGTTCATGTAGGAAATGATTATACTTTGATCACCATTTGACAGCGCGTATTTAAAGTCTACGACTAAACATGCAATAGTCACAAATAAATGAACATTTGTTGAATTATCTTGAAATTCGAAAAATGTTAGCAGTTAATTAGCTAGTCGTTGGTTTCACTTGGCGGCATCGAAGACCGAACTTCAAATAAACCGCAAAGCATCACTTCTCGTTTGGTTCGCCTTTAGAATATAGACAGGTATTTGAATCAATTAGTGACAGTTGTGACTCCATCCATGGTAACTCCTTAATTTCATAATAGCCTCGGTCTTTGACATTTTGGACTCGACCGCAATATTGTAAATACTTACCGAATAGAATGATCTTGGCTACGTCATGGTACCCTTGCCCTTTTAGAAATTTGGCAAGGAATATTCTGGGCTGATATGCATTTGAGGCTTGTTTTTGTGCATGGTTTATCAGAATAGCGTACGTTCCTTTATCCAAACTACCGGTTATGATATCACGCATGTAGGCATTGATTGTCTTGCTGTCACCCAGAAGTTCTTCAGTAAAACGTTGCAAATCATCCATGGCGATTCGCCGCCCAACATCTACAAGTTCAACGGAACAGATCGCTCTTTCTCCCAATGCAGGTAACAGGAAGGCTGAAATTATATAATGATTCAATAAACATACCTAACTGATTTCTTCAGACAAAAGGTACTGAAAAAGATATTTCAGTTGTTTTTTGGTAATGCTGGCGTTTATTCTAAATCAACTTACGCCATAATATTAGGATAGTAAACAGTTATGGTCAAACTGAATTTTAGTATCCAAGATTTACGCCACATTACAACAAAATAATAATTATAACTCCGTCTGCCAAACATGTTTTGCATGTCTGAATTATTAGAATTAAAATGAAGGAAATATTGTCTATTATATTAATAATTTATAAAAAGCTTCATAAAAGCAAATTTAAATATTGTCTACTACATTAATGATTTATAAAAAGCTTCATAAAAGCAAATTTAAAGGGGTAGTATAGAGGGCGCTGCACAAACAGAAAACTTAATTTGAAGTTTGAGAGAGCATACTGATTAAATTCGGTTCAGAAAACGTCTGATATATCGATAAATATATCCGATCAGAATAAATCTGAGGCCCAAATTTATTAGATTATTATTTTTTTTTTTGTTAATGTTTTTTTTAAAGATACGTTTATATAGTTACTGATGATCTCCCTATTTAATCATTATTTCAACATAACATCACATGCATAGTTTTGTATGAACATTTTTTTAAACCAATTCTTTTTTAGAGAGCGCCCTCTTGGCTTTTAATGACTCTTTTCGATTGATAGCAAGCTCTTTACTTAGTCATTTTTAATTTCATATACCTTTCGAGCATGGTGGAGTTATAACTATTAGTTTGTAATGTTATTGTGCAGGTTTTGGTTACTGAAGATCAGCCCTACCAAAACTTTACTACCCCTTTAAGTTCTTCATTTGTTTCACGATTGACAACGTTAAAGTATACATTAATTTATAAAATGCAAAACACTAGCCTATATCTTCATATTCTGTGTGTTATCTTTACCACGGTTATTACAAATAAGCATTTTAAAACATTGAAACTACTGAATTATCATCAATTCAATAGTGGTAATACGTTAGCCAAATATTGCATTAAAAAATCTCGCCTAAACCAGCAGAAATGGTGTGACGTCAGTACCATGATCGAGCTACAATTAGCAGATGATGTCCAATAGATAATATACAGAATTTATAATGCATTTTTAACATGTCTCTGTTCAGTCATTGTTGTAAGTTTAGGAGACTAGTTGTCAAGCCGTTCAAGCGGATAAAGTAGGACGGTATTTGACTTATTTAATTGAATGTGTATTTCCTTTTGTAAATGTCTTGGAGTGAATGATTATTGTATATATGGTGACATTTTTCTATGAAATGTCATATATGAATGCGCTTGCTATGCTAGGATAAACATTTAACAGGCAAAATAAGAGCAATGCATGTGTACATTCCAGGGGCGTCGATCCGTTTTTGCGATTGGGGGGGCCAAATTTGGAAAAAAAATCCCGAGTGACCACTGAGAGAGCTAAAAGCTCCACATTGGCATGCCCGGAAGTTTTATTATGCGCTCATTGAAAGTATCTTGGTGACTCGAAGACCTGACTTCATGGGGCACCCACATTTGGGGACAATAATGGGGGTCCAGGGGGCGGAGCCCCCGGAAGCTTTTAGATTTTAGACATGTGCAACTCCTATCATGGGTGTTAAAATTGTATAAAATAGTGAACCTACTCGTAACGTATTTTTAATGGGCATAGCGAGGAAAAGATTGAGCCTTGCATGAGATGGATTCACGTGATCCTAAATACTATAGAGTCATCGATATAGTCTAGGGGATTGGGCTCCCATGAAATTAAGCAAGGGCGTCAACAACTTCTCAAAAGTGGAGGAGAGACATTGCGAGGAAGCGAAGCGACCGAGCGGGGGAGGGTGTGGGAGGGGGGTGTCCCCCTCCTTTGTATTTTTGGGCGTGAAATTGTGCGATTTGGTGCACACCTGAGACAGAAATTTCACGTAATATGAAGTATATAAGTATGGAACCAAACATACATAATGACAAAGGGAGGGGGACAATCTCCTCCACTTTCAAATGTGGGGGGACATGATATTCCAATTTGATTTGCGTTCAGCGCATATGGACCGAATTGACTGAAAGATATATTTCAGATCATTTAATTTTCTGTGACGGTGTGCTATCTATAGATGAGGGTTTAATAAACTTCGTTTGAGGTGTGCGTTTGAGAAATTACACTGCCCAACACATTTCGAAAGGTGAGTTCCCGCAACCAAAATGAAACTTGCAATATGAGAAACTGTATGCGCGCGAAGCGCGTGGCAAAAAGGAGATTTACAGTCCTTTTCAAACTAAAAAACGGCTATTTTGAAGATTAATTATTGATAAATGTGTCTTTCCCCTCTTTGGCATTATATCACTCGATTTTTTTCTTCATTTTCGGAATTATTGGGGGGGGGGGGGGGCGAAATGATATGTTCGCCCCCCAATATTCAGGATCGATGCCCCTGGTACATTCGAAACAAGTCATCGTCTGGCAATAACCGTTCTGACGTCATCACAACATTGACGTTTTTTTAGTCCAAAGAGTGCTTGTTTTAGATTCTTGGAATAGGGTTATATTTTGCTGTTGTACTAAGTATCATAACGGTACATAAAGGTATTTATTTTATCTATTAGCCCATAGCTCTCTAATGATGCATAATTTTCCTATTTGGTGATTTTCAATGAATGTTTACTTTAATTGCGGTCAAATCGAATTCACGAATAAGCATGAACATTCTTCATCAATTTTAAATTTAAAAAAACGCTTTTTATATGATCTTCATCGCTTAAAATATCTTCTGATTGGACTTTAATTTTTGATACGCAGTATTGCCGTTGTATGTGAGCGATGGATACCCTTGACTGTAAAATAGCTTGGCTATTAGGTAGCTTTTCAGAGCCAATCATCTCGTTAAAAAGCCGATCGGTGTGAACATATTGCACAAGTAACAAGTGTAAATACAACAATGGTATTTTCATTTCAAAGTCAACTGATTCACTTACGTATAGTAATTTATAGAAATAAGGTAATAACATTAATATTTTTTTTTAAAATATACAATCTTGGAAAAATTATTAGACCAAGCAATTTTTTGCTTATTTTTGTTTAGATGTTTTACACTATTTTGTCACTTTAATTACATTTTAAAGAAAACAAAGTTCATATAATATCACAGGGTTTATAGTCAATGGGATTAGGAATGCCTACGACAGATTTGATGTCTTTAATTTTAAGAAAACAAACATTTCATGAATATTAGCATGGTTTTCGACCATAAAAAGGTATGAAAAGGTATAAAAGGTATTTAAACACACGTTTTCAATGCATAGTATAACATTTTAAGATGTTTTTTTTTTTTCTGCAAGTAGTGCTTATATCATAGAAATCTCTTTTCATTATTTGCAGGGCTTTTTATGAGTAAATTGATTATTGATTAGAGTTGCCAAGTTACAGTCAATCGCTCTTATCAAAGGAGTAAGACCATGTAAAGATAGGCTCTATCCTGGTTTACTGCTAAAGCACATGATGTCAGCATCCAAATATTATTTGCTTCTCCAACAGAGTTGTATGCCACTTGGCAACTCTCACCAAGAATCAAAGTGTTAATACAAGTTACACTAGAACTGGGGAGACCTGTCTATGATATAATCACAACTTACGGGAAAACAGTCAAGAAATGTTGCACTTTGTATATAAAACTCACTTTTAATGTACATGGAAGGAATGGACAAAACCCATACAATTTGTATAAAATTTACGTTTTTAATCAAATTGAAGGCAGAAAATATGTGGTAGGCATCATTTAGCCATTGACTATGCCCCGTTGCGTATGTCATTAACGAATTTTTCTTAAAAATATTATAAAATGGACAAAATAATTATTGTAAAACTTCTCACAAATTGATCAAAACGTGCTTGGTCTAATAATTTTGTCCAAGTCTGTATCTAAAATGAACAAGATAAGGTAACCAATCGTTCAGATGTTTTCACGAAAACTTACAATATCGGGCTAACATGCCAAAACAAAAGTCATGTGACCTCGTAAAAAAGGGTCTGATTTAAGCAAAACTTGTTTTAAAAGATGCCCAAGACTTGACCAAACAATGTCGGGAATCTGCGAATATGCACGCGTTCCTTAGATATCGGGACAATTACAGAGGGGATGGAGGCATTATGACCCCGCTCTGTTAGCTACTAGAGTTACATTTGTTAAATAATTTGTTTTAATCCGAGAAATCGAACTCACCGTAATTGCCCGTAGAAAGGTTGGTATGTATGCATTTTCTTGGTGTATTTTCTATTTCGTGCCCTTTATACCTATCGATGATGTTTACTGATTTTGCCTCTTTCACGGAAACGTATCTGCCATTAACTTCTTCAATCAGAGACTGCTGGCGAAGTTTTTCCATCACCTTTTCTCCTCCAAGTCGTTCGATTCGTTGAATTTCCTCATCCGTGACATCATAGGCTGGAAGGAAGGAAATGACACATTATCATCGTATAGGGTATTAATGATCTTATTTTGTATTTATTTTCGATTGTATTTTTAAGTGTATGTTGTTTGCACGACTCAATTATTGTGTATTGTCTCTCATATGGTTTTAAGATTGTAAAATTAATACATTCGTTTTCAATGGTTAGATATCAGTTCATACTGGCCAGACTATGCTACTTTAATGCGCCCCAATAATAATAACAGTAAAGTGCTCATGCATGTTATAATTATTATAATAAATATAGGCTACACGTACTTTAAATGCATGTATCTCAAGTGTATTTTCCTGTTATGTAAGTCCTTATACAAATGTAAATCGGTTAAATTGTTTAAACCTATGTTATACTAATAATATAATAATATACTAGTATATAATAATGATATAACATAAATGTAAGAATAATGAAATCACCCTTTTCAACTTCTCCCGCGAACGTCTCATCTATTGCGTTGCATGTAGACACATTTGGGGTTGTTTCCTGGATTGCGCTAACTTTCGGCTTGACGAAGACACCTATATAATGTGGTTATTTCATATGACGTGTAATGTGTGTACAAATATTAAAATAATACATATTACGGTTGTCACAATTATCACAATACTAAACTATCTTAAAGGGATCTAGTTACATTGTGCAAATGCTGAAAATCCAATCGGAATTACAGCGGTTACCCCATATATTGTTGTATTCGTATTAACAACATAAACATGTGATCGGTTTCAGTTTTTCGAATTTATCTTTCGTTAAAAAGATTTCACGATTGAAGTGTTCAGATGTTAAACTATACGTACTTGATAGTCGTTACTGTGTCAGTGCAGTGAGCTAGTAAATATGCTAATACAACTGTAAATCGGTTATATTGTTTAAACATATTTTATACTTGCATTATTTAATAATTATAGCACATGAATGTAAGAAGAATGTAATCACCCTTTTCAACTTCTCCCGCGGACGTCTCCTCTATTCCAGTTGTGGTAGGCATGGTAGGTGTTGTTTCCTGGTTACGTGCATTCACTCCTGGCTTGAAGAAGATACCTTTATCATTATGTATTTGCCAAAGGGTGTACAAATATTAGACACATATTACAGTTTGAGTTGTCACAACTATCACAATACTAAACTATCTGAAAGGGATCTAGTAACATTGTCCAAATCCTCAAAATCCAATTGGAACTCTAGCGGTTCCCACATATCTTGTTGTATTCCTATTAACAACAGAAGCATGCTGTGACAGGTTTCGGTTGTTCGAATTTATCTTTTGTTAAAAAGATGTTTACGATTGAAGTGTTCAGATGTTCAACTATCCACTTGATAGTCGCAAATCAGTGCAATTATTACAAATTTAAATCGGTTATATTGTTTTAACATATTTTATGATTGTATTATTTAATAATTATATCACACGAATGTAAGTAGAATGTAATCACCCTTTTCAACTTCTCCCGCGGAAGTCTCAACTATTACAGTTGCGGTAGGCATGGTAGTTGTTGTTTCCTGGTTACGTGCATTAATTCCTGGCTTGACGAAGACACCTTTAGTATTATGTATTTGCCAAAGGGTGGACAAATATTAGATACATATTACAGTTTGAGTTGTCACAACTATCACAATACTAAACTATCTGAAAGGGATCTAGTAACATTGTCCAAATCCTCAAAATCCAATTGGAACTATAGCGGTTCCCACATATCTTGTTGTATTCCATGTGACAGGTTTCGGTTTTTCGAATTTCCCTTTCGTTCAAAAGATATTTACGATTGAAGTGTTCAGATGTTCAACTACCCACTTGATAGTCGTTACTTTGTACAAAGTCATTGCAATAAGCTAGTAAATATGCTTATATAAATGTAAATCGGTTATATTGTTTTAAACATATTTTATACTTGTATTATTTAAAAATTGTATCACACGAATGGAAGAAGAATGTAATCACCCTTTTCAACTTCTCCCGCGGAAGTCTCAACTATTCCAGTTGTGGTAGGCATGGTAGGTGTTGTTTCCTGGTTACGTGCATTCACTCCTGGCTTGACGAAGACACCTTTTGTATTATGTATTTACCAAAGGGTGGACAAATATTATATACATATTATCACAATACTAAACTACCGTAGAACACCATCGTCAAGCACCCCCAAGCACCTATACGCATCTTGCTTTTAAAGACGTTTCCATGAGATTCACCTCCATTATTATCCTCATGAATATTCCTCACCATTATTTGCATTCTTGATTAAAGTTTCCCGTTTGGACAGAGAGCGGGCGCTCTTTAAAAGCAAGATGTATATTGGTGCTTGGGGGTACTTGACGATGGTGTTTTACGGTATCTGAAAGAGATCTAGTAACATTGTACAACTCCTCAAAATCAAATTGGAACTATAGCGGTTCCCACATATCTTGTTGTATTCCTATCAACAATAAAAGCATGTGACAGGTTTCGGTTTTTCGAATTTCTCTTTCGTTAAAAAGATATTTACGATTTAAGTGTTCAGATATTAAACTATCCACTTGATAGTCGTAACTGTGTACAAAGTGATTGCAATGAGGAAGCAAATATCACTTTGAATGGTAACGTTGCTCATAATACTGGCCATTATAATATCCTTTTAACTTGAGATTTTCACACAATACCCAGTGGACATATCATAATTATATCCACACTATACTTTGTATTAACCATTCATCACTTGAAAGAAAATGATCATTAGAAGAATATCACGAAACATTCAAGTGTATATTTGCTTTAATCTTGAGACCCAAGAATACGCATGATTGTAAGAACAACAGTTTGTCATAAGTGAAACTAATATTATAATTACGGAGCAGAAATCAAAGGATATAATTTGTTCTCTTAATTTTGTTAGGATAATTTATGTAGTACGATGTCATAGTTTATATTTCATATGAATATTCAGTTGTTCTTGCATGGCTTGCAGAATATGAAGTATGATTGCGTGATTGCTACTCCACTATATTATTAATATTATGTGTACTACCGAAAACAATAACAAACAAACATTCTGACACGATTTGGCACTGTATTAACAGAGGTAACTGTTATTGCAACAATCATTTACCATTTAAATCTGAACGTCCGCTCTTTTCTCCAGCATCTCTTAGTTTGCACCTGATGTCGTAGTTACTGCACTTTTGCGTTGCGATCCAATCTCGCAGCATCCCAATGGTGTCAAACAGATAATCCTGATTCTCTCGATTCCTTTTCTGTATCTCTTCACTGGAGAGGCGAGCGGCATTGCCCAGCTGGGAGCAATGTCTCCCGGATATCTCCAGAGCGAATTCATCCAGATCCTTCGCGGACAGTCGCTTGTTTTCTGTACTAACTGACATGAATTAAGTAAAATCACTCTTTATATCTATTGAACGAATTTGCATATATTTGTATTTTATGAATTATGCAAATGCAGTGAAGATAATTGACTCATATTCACTGAATGAAATAGTTATATGAATATAAATCCGATGTACACAAGGTGAGCCTATTATCTTCGCTATGAACATATCCTATGTGTAGGGACTATCATATAAGTAAGCACTATTTAGTGTGCACGTTTATTAGAATTATAATAACTTGACAACAATATTTGTATGATTTTAATCTTCCAAATCAGTGTGGTATCAGGAAAGGGACAGGTTGCACATATAATATATATGCACTCAGACAATCTTTTGATATAATCATAGAGTATGACCAGAAGATACTTGTCGCTTTCATCGTTCAGGAGAAGGCTTTTTGTCGGATTAACATGAGCAAGCTCTGGAAGGTCCTCGAAAAGTATGGTGTAAAGGGATTACTGCTCGACAACATAATAGCACTGTACCAAAGCATATCTTTTACTGTACGCACCAAATCAGGGCTAATAAGATGGTTTGAAGTATAACATGCGGGGTTTCTCAAGGATGCGGGCTCTCATCACTGCTGTTCATCGTCTTCTTGGATATAGTAACCCGAGAAGCTAATCCAGGAGTGATTGAACTCAGCCAGCTACTGACGATCAGACTATCATCCATAGCGCAGAAAACAGTTTCGACACCACCTTGACAGACTTAATGCAGCATGTAAAGAACATTGGATGACATCCAGCACTACAAAGACTGAAACAATGCTAGTTTGTCGACAAAAAAGAAAGCCATCAGCTCCACATTGATGGTTAACCTCTGAAGCAAATAAGTGAAATCAAGTACTTGGGCTGTAACTTCATGGAAGATGGTCAAATGAAGAGAGAAATAAAAACAAGATGCCATAAAGCAAACAGCATCACCTGACCTTTTTCACCAAAACTCATACACAGAGCAGTAGACATAGGGGCAAAGAAAAGTAAGTATAAATCTTGTTCATATCAACACTTACATACCAGGCTCAGACGTGGACAACCAGCAACGAAGTTGAAAGGAAGGTAACAACTTGCGAAATGAAGTGCCTCTGGAAGATTATCAAGGAAACAAGAAGGGACAGGGTAAGAAAACAAATAAGTCAGGGAAATGGTAGGGGTTGACCGACTGACCCTGCATGTTGAAAGACACAGACAGAACTGGTTTGGTCACATTGTGATGATGGAACCTAACGAGCCAGAAATAAACATGCGTTGTCAGATGACAGATGTCAGACCACAGACCACAGGGAGGGCCACGACGTAGATGGATGGATGTAATTAGAAAGACATGTGGAACCATGAATTTGAGACTTGTATTATTATTTTCGGTGACACCCTCTGGGAATACAGCCAGTAGTTTAAAGAAAGAACGAAAGAATCTTATAATATAGTTCCAATTAGTATCCGGCACAAAAAGACTCACTCAAAAAGAAACTCTCTGCGATATCATGAAAATTCGCCTTTTCAAGAGCAAGGCACATTTCCATTTTCGGACTTCTCCTCTTTGGCCTGGTATTGACCTCATCAGTAGCATTGTTAGAGCGGACATTATTCATATTAGGATCACCAGCTGTGTCATCAGAAACAGATGCAGCATTTTGCTTGTATGTATTTCTCCATTCATTCAACAGTTTAAAATCCTTCTTTATGAGAACATTATTTTGGTTTTCATCCGCGAGATTATCATCGACATCTGATTCAGGTTTTTTCGAAGGTAATGCTAGATATTTGAGTGCTTTCTTGAATGTGTCCTCACGACCATGGACAGCCCAGCAAATGTGCTTCAAGTCGTCGTCGGATAGAGTGTCTGACCTGTCTTCCCGGTATTCTGGAGGTAAAGAAAATATGAATATTAGCGTCAAATTGTTAAATTCAATTGTGTATCAAGTTATGTCATGCAATACAAAACAACCTACATTTAACTTGTTTTCTCTGACAAGCTTATTTAGTTTTAATCCATATTACACTAGATAAAAGTAGAATTAAGCCGAGTTGTGGGGCCTCGATAAAGGAACTGCTTGGTCAAAAAGCTCTTTTCATTTGATTACTTAAGCTTTTTATAGCAAATACGAATTTATCAGCAGTTATTTTTCTATTTTCTCGGTTAAAAGGTAGGACAATCTTCAAATATATATCCCGGAAATCTTAGAAAAATATAATACTCTTTTTCGACATATTTGTATCACAGTACCTCGGAGAAGGTCAACTTTTTCTTCAAGATCAGCTCCCCTCAATGCCTTGGATAACTCGTGTCCTTGATCAGCCCCAGATGCTTGCGTTCGTCGTTTCCATGCACATAACATGTGGTAATCGCGAAGCTCTGTGCTGTTGCATTGAAAGGCGAACGTTTCTTCAGTGTTTAAAACCGTATTTCCAGAACCATTCTTGGGTGGGCTGAGACCAGTGATCATTTTTGAGAATTTCTGATCGAAAGTTTCATTGCCTGATTTGACCAACATCCATAGTTCAACATAAGAAATGGGACCTGTGTAAAACAAAAAATAACAAAGACAAGGTAAAATGTATACACTTCTTTTTAAAATAATGGTACAGTTGTTGTAAATGTACAATTGTGTTCCTTTACCGTGGTAATCACTATAAGGTCCAATGCTAATATCTCTTTGACATAGTAGTGACAATACTTAAAATAGACATTTCTAAACTATTGGAGTAGATAAAATGGAACTCAGATGGTTAGTAACCTTTCTGTTGTTATGATTATGATGTTCATTAAAATTACCTACTTAATTGTAAACACACAAAATATGTTGTATTGGGTGTACATTTGAAAAAGATATTGCTTGATTTATAGCTGCAGTGTGTACTAGGTTTGTATTGGTTTTGGTTGTATTGCCTTTATTCACACTGTCAAAGTGTACGTTATTGATCAACATAATTAGGGTGTAAAATATGGCCATACCTAATCATATGCCTGGTATATAACGGAAATTGTAGTACAAAAATTATGTTTGTGTTATTCTATCACTACAAACAGAATGAAATCAAACATTTGTACCGCACCAGAGAAGCGATCATGCTATAAGGTTCTAATTATGTAGATGATTTGGACCAATTTTTTTTTTCTGGGATATTTTAGGCGGATTTCCCAAACTATATTTTGGTTCGAATACCCCATGCAACCAAAGGTACGTTCACCATTAATACCAACACATCTTTGTTTCACTAACCTGTGTATTCCGCTTCTTTCTGTCGATGTATATAGCAAAACCCTTTAGATAATGGATGAAATAACCAATCTGTATTCGAAGCATTAACTTATACAAAGGAAAACAAAAACCGACTTGAATTTGATTTAATTAAAACTCATATCCCCACCGAGTAATTGGTACAAACATAATGTAATTATGTGCCATGTTATAACTAATTAAGATAATTTTGTGCTAAGGAGAAATTATCCCTGGAATGTTTTCTTATTAAATCATAAACCTATCAATAACAAAGATGATACAATAAAAACCCAAGATGTTTTCATACTTATATTGGCGTTATGAAACAACCACTAGAGATGCAATCAGCACTAAGAGACATACCACTTTTGAACAGCAGTCCTATATTTTCTCATCATATGCAATAGCGTCACTAAGTATATATATTTCATGTTCATATAGATCTTCAATACCATAATACATTAGATAAGTGGTTGACTCTTGCTTCTGATACCAGAAGAGTTGTTTAGTACTGGACTTCGAGTTATCTTGCTAATTGTGCTTGATATATTAAATATATCAAGCACAGTTAGCAAGATAACTCGAAGATAAAGTTGTAGGACTTGTATTATAGTAATATGATGCATACGCCTACTGTGTATACTTACAAACAACCGCCGCTGTTATCAGTGAAATTACAAGCATTGTAACGATAACTGTGAACAAGACAAAAGTATAGTTAAAAACAACAATGGGAAATTGTTAACCTACTATAAGACTATCATATTTGCAATAATTCACTTAACTTGGAATATCGATAATAAGGTGTTACTATGACATAACCTATGCATAGAGGCTGTAAATTATTTTAATTAAATGTTTTATTATTGTTATCTTTCTTTGATTGCATTGATGAATGATCGACATTACACCTATTTACATAGATTTACACAGATTTTTTTCCTTTCGGGTGTATTGTTCTTTTTAATACGAAACATTTTAAGCACTATATAATAAGCGATACATTCGAGCTTCTTCTTATTTTACCTGCTATGGTGATGGTGTTCCTGTTGGAAGATGTTGGGGGCAGTATACCTGCTTCTTGTGTCGTTGTCAAAGCAGTTGTACTTATCATGTTCAGTGGAGCAGTAACCCTGACAGTCGTAGTTGATACTCCAACTCGTGTCGCAGCTAAAGTCGCCCGGCACATAAATTCGCCGGGGCACGGCTGGAACGTGATAGTTGCACTGACGTTCTCCGTGAGACCGCTAGGACTTGGCGACCTAGCGATAGGTTCATGGTATATAGTGCAGCCTGGTGGTGAGGTCCATACGAGTGAGACAAGCCCCATCGATGCGCCGTCTGTTCTGCATGTGAGCTGTGTAGTGTTTCTATCATTTAGGTCAATGGAGCAATCCTGATTGCTGTCGCATTGGTCTACGGCTGGGTATGAATCGGTAGGTGGCACTATAGGAGTTACAAGATATGGAAACACCTGGGTTATATGGCAAACATTTGAATTTATTTTACTAAAGAAGAGCTCACAAAGAGCGATGTAAGGGAGGTGAGCGAGAAGGAGAGAGAAAGGTTTTCTGAACTTAGTCTGTGAAATTAAAAACGCCTTACATGGTACATCGGGATCGCCGCAATTTTAGGCGATTTTGAAAAAGTGCGCAGACATGTTGTGTTATTTGATATTGTGCCTTGGCTACAGTATTCACAATGACGGTACTCGCAAATGCCCCGTTTATGTTCCAAAATTTCACCTTTAAAAATGTAACGTAGTCCATACAGCACAAGAGTTCAACAGTTTAACAGTTCAAACTACTATACAGACTGTCCCAGAAAAAACGAAACCGGGTTTCATGGCAGATATTTTGTGTTATAATGAATAATTTCCTTGATGATATATATATGTATGAAAAGCTCTGTGTCTCTTCTTTCATTTGATATACAACTTATGGCACATAGTTCACGCATGACAGAATTAGAACGATGGAAAGTGGTGTTACCAACATTCCATTTTGTTCAAAATATGAGATTTAGGATTTTGGTATTTCCTGAATAAGCATATCCTAATCTACCTTCTGGGAAATTTTGAGCGTCGGGAATCATGTTTAAATATTAATTTTCCATTTAATAAATGTGATCTTATTGCAGCACTTGCATAGACACTGATCTTTTAAGCGGCCCGTTTCTCACTTATTTTAAAAATGCTTCAGCCGTATGACATATCTTTGGCATTTATTTTGAAAGGGTTTGCTTAGTCCAAATATGACAAATTATATCCCATTTTAAAGGTAATGGCTTATATTTTAATTTTAAATGAAAATTAGGAAAACCTTTGACAGTAACATCGGTGTGGCTGCGGATGATGTAACCCCTAAAGTCCGAGACACGACAGAAGTATCTCCCAGCGGTCTCCATGGTGACGTTGTGAATGATGAGGTAATAGTCATCTCTGATTTCGTAAAGGCCTTTGTTGATGGCGTTTGGTACTGTCGTTGCCCCTCGATGGAATGTGATCAAGTCTTCCGCAGTCTCGAACGTGTCCCCTAGTTTGAATACAACATGACGTTTTAAAATTATGATTATGTTTCAAGGAGATGATCAAAGTCACTTTCATTATTGCACATGTTGATAGCAAAGGTTAGAACAGCACGAGTTGATCGTCTAGTTCCGCTTTTTTCATCCGACAATTTCCCTCTTGGCCTGTCATATTGCACACTGCTCCGGACACTTCTATCCAATAAAAACAGGCACATATTAAGAAAGGAAATACATTTAATGTATTTCCTTTCTTGATATTGGCCTGTTTCTTAGTTAATTTAACTATTTACGTATATCTGTTATGATAAATGATGATTGCATTAATATAATAGGTAATAATATGAGGTGATGACGTAATTATTTAGTGAAATGAAGCACTTCTATTGGTTGCTTACCATTGCCTATTTCGTCATATTGCACGTTATAATTACAACGTGCAATATAACAGTACTATATTGTATGGTAAGTGTGTAATTTGTGTTAATGCGCTTGTTCTTGAATGAGTAGTCTGCGCATTGCACGTAGTGCGGGTGCACACAATACGCAAGACCCTAGAAGGATGGAGGTCTCACAAAGTGAGCAAGGGAAATTTCTGGTTCAGCAATATTATGATAACAAAATTAGCTCCTCAAAATCATCATATTCTAGAACACGTAGTACATACTTCTTGTCGTTGACTATTCCACAATACACACCACTTACATTTTGAATCGTAGTCGTGTATTTATATGGCACTCGGCCTACGGCATCGCTGCAATACAAATTCACTCGAGCAATTCCAAATGTATCGGTGTTTATTTTGGTATCATTATTCCACTCTATGCACATGACATAATGTACCTTTACCTTAAAGAAGGATACGATATTCGATAAACATAATCCACAAAATGGGAATTGACTGATGATGTCACAACCAGTCAACACAAGAATTTTACTCTGGAGAGGATTTCAGAGGAGGGGGCTTAGCAATATGGAGACAAATAATTATTAAAAATGTTTTTAAATATACAAATATGTTTGGGTCAAATGGTTAACACATAGTAAATATGTACACTAATACAGATTAACAGAAAATAACATGCGTTTGGTTTGCCTGGCCACTTTAAGAACTCGGTAGTGGAAAGGCGATGGCCGCGAAAATTTGTTGTATATTTTTCTGAAAAATGCACTTAATTACATATGTATGGTACTTAACGCAAATAACGTCATGACATTAAAATTAGTACCATTCGATAGCTTATGTGCAAAGGTAGTTCTCAAAAGATAGGGCCGATAATAAACATTTTGTTTAGTATTTATTGTATGCATATTATATTGTGATATGCATAAAATATATTCTATTCGATTGTTTAATAAATTATTACAATGTTAAGACAAAAGATACATACAAATGAATATGACAAAAAGTAAGGGAATATAAATTATACAAAATAAAGTGCATATTAGTATGCAAAGCATTGAATTTCAAAATAATTAAATCAAACAAATCACACATTATACGAGAAAAGGAACTATGTACTGTTTTACGTTTAGCAATAAGCAAAACTAACAATAACACGATGTTAAATATTCATCAACAACAAAACGCTCCAGAAACAAACACGTTATTTCAGTATAGAAGAATGATATTTTGATTTAAAATGTGATACAAATAAACGGATAAACAAGTGAACAATTAAATTACATTGATTGACAAGATGGGTACATATAAACAAATTATGAGTTACTAAAAAGCAAATAATGCATTTTCAATGAATCATTTTGGGTTGATCAGGATTGCCTTACAAATCTTTCGAAGTGATTATAATTTATATTCTGCATTCCTTCCTCTATATTATTCAAAATATTAACTCCATGAAATCATATCGGGGCCATTCTTGGTCACGTGTGTGACCCAAAACATGACAAATTTTGAAATGGGATGCTTATATTTCAGTAAGTATGAGACTATAATGATTTTTACTTCATATGTGACTTGAATATGTTGTAGTCTTTCAAACTTAACACAAAAGATTTTATAAGGATTACGTAACTCAATGTCAGAGGTCAAATGGCATGGGTCACGTGTGTGACTTCGCACGGAGCGCTTTTTTCATAACTAAATTTCATTTGGAAAATTCTTTAAAATATGAATAGCTATAATGTTCATCTTATTACCAGAGAAGTACTATACATTTGTAAGTACAACAATAGCAATGAATGAGAATTATATCAAACCGTTGTTTTTTATAGTACTTAATTATGTGGCAACGTCTGGTCACGTGTGTGACATTTTGGGGTGGTCACGTGTGTGACATGTACAATATGAATGGAAAAATGGGAATTTTATAATATCGGGTTTAGAAAAAAATGAAAGGTTGAATTTTTACAAAGTTGGTATCAACCTGTACAGGAAAGTGAGAAGAATGAGCTTGCTAATTATCCTTTTGATATCTTGATTATTTTCTGAATTATGATTATTAGAAAAATATTGAAATATGTAAATTTATGCAAATGAGTAAAAAAGTTTCATTTTAAACTTCAAATCATGTATTTCATGAAACTTTACACATGGATCATTCCAAAAATGGAACAAAACTACAGAAAAATAAAACTTCAATTTTTCCGAAAAAGTTTCACTTTTCAAAGAATGGCCCATCGACTGATTCTGTGTAAAGGTAGTTCGCAATAGATTGGGCTGATAATTATCCTTTTGTGAAGTATTCATTGTATGTATACTATATTGTTTAACCCAAAAATATAAAATATTATCGAAATTAAAGTAATGATGCATTTTAAACATAACAATGGCTGGTTTAAAGACTATTAATTTTGGCAATGACAATGTTTTAATTTGATAAGTAATGGGTTACAGTTGGCCAAGTAATGGGCACTAGAACAAATTCAAATGACTCGTTCTACAATATTTGCATTTGTTCAAGCAAAATTGTGTAGCCCTTCCACAATAAGTTTACATTAAACAAAGGGAGGCAAGATCAAGGTGTATTAAGTAACTAATGATAAATGAGGAGATGAAATCTATTGTATTCGATTGGTTAAAGGAATTATAACAATATAAAGACCATTCAGATGAATATGGCAAATAGTAAAGAAATTGTAAAAATACGAAATAAAATTCATAATGTAATTTCGTACAATCATGTAGAACGTTAAATTACAAAACAAATAAATCATACAAATCATTCAACATTATAACGATTTATACATTTTAATGATAACATACGATAGAAGGGACAATACAATTTTTTTACAATTACGACAGTAAGCATAAAACAACCATCATAACTAACAATAACACGATGTTAACATATTCACCAACACAAATATAAATAGACAAACAAACACGTAATTTCGGTATAGAAGAATAGTATTGTGATTAAAAATGTGATGCAAAGAAAAATGAACAAGTCAACATATTAATCACATTGATTAACACGATGGGTACATGTAATTCAACATCAAATAATGCAATTTAAAAAAAATAATAATTTGGGTTGATCTGGTTTGCCTTAAATATCTTTCGAAAGTTATTAACTTAAATTCCTTATTTCTTCCTCTTTATCATTTAAAAATATTAAATCCATACAACCTTATCGATTGTTTCTGTGCAAAGGTATTTCTAAATAGATTGGGCCGATAATTATCCCATTTTCTAGTATCAATTATATGCATATTATATTGATTAACAAACTAATCTATGTTTTACATAAACATGGCTGTTTAGAGACTATTTCTTATTATAATGATAATGTTTTAAATTTAATAAATAATGGGACACAGTTGGCCAAGAAATGAAGCACCAGAACGAATTCGAATGACGCTTTTTTGCATTTGTTCAAGCGAAGTTGGTTAGCCCTTCCCCAAATAAGTGTACACTATTTAAGGTGATGCAAAACCAACGTGTTATATAAAGTACATTAATAAATCAATTATGAGGGTATAGAAAAAAAAAATCAATTTATAAAGGCAATATGTGTGCCAATGTTTGATAAATTATATGAAATAATAATGTTTATCCGGATTAAATTTATTATCCATTTTTAATCAAAATAATTAATGTTATCCATTTGTAGTATTTTTGTTTAATTGTCAATCTTCAAAATAACATTTTAAATGTGTTTTTTTTTTCTTTTGAATAATACAAATTTGGTGTTTTATTAATAGTTTTGTTTTGCTTTAAAACAATTCGTTATTTTGACAAGCAAATTGTATGTTACAATTATAAAAGGATTCACGTCATCGTCAATGAGCAAGAGTGTTGTATCATCAGCATTATAAAACGTATTTAACAGGGCGACAACGATTGAACAAGATCATTTAAATACAAAGTAAAAGTCAATGTTCCTAGTGTACTCACCTGTTGTAATATTAGTGATAGAGGAGTTCTAGCCCATGAAATAAACAACATGTCATTAGAGTAGAATATTGAGGAAATCCGGTGGAATTTAGTACGAACAGATTTTCAAGATGTGGCCATGTGAACAATTATATTTTGTTTTTGTTGGGCCCAGTTTATAAAAGGTTACATTGAACTAATCACTAAACAAATATCGACATGGGGTATCATAGTTTCCTAAGTCAACCCCATCGTCTTCTTAGTTGAATGATACATCTAAGACTAAGTCATTCGACCATGTTAAATTAATATTTAAATTGTGTATTCATCTGCAAAACAAAATGAACATCATTATCAAGTAAAATTCAACCATTTGCTAAATGTTGATGTGTTTATCCATAACATGCACATGTACAGAGTCATAATAAACGAAACCGGAATTTAATAGCTTATAAATCCACTATTCTAAAATGTTGATATTGGTATCACATTAAAGCTTAGGACATTGCCTTTACAATGCTTTATATCATACATTGTGATCGTTGTACGCTGCACAGAACGCGACCGTATTATCCAAAGTCATGTAAAAACTACCCGTGTCCAAGTTTGCCGTTGTCTTGTTCCATCATGAATAGATGGGTCTGTTTTTTCCCAAAAACATTTATGGAATCTCCTTTGGTGAATCAAAACAAAATACCAACTGGATGAAAGTGTTTTTCATGTTCATCAATGTGGAAGGGGATCCCTCACCCCCTACTGTTTGGAGGCAGGGGGCCGTGAATAGGACATGTAGGATGAATTTATCTTTCAAAATCAAACAACAGATCTATGCAACCATTCACAAAACAAGAACACTGCAAACTTAGGCACAGATAATTTTTGCCAGACTTTAGATAATTAGGTCGTGTTCGGTAAGCTTGAAGTGATCAAATTGTATGATATATCATTTTAAACACAATTTCTCAAGCTTTACATGATACCAATATCATCACATATATGTTTAGAATTGTGGATTTATAAGCTATCAAAGTCCGGTTGCGTTTATTTTGACTTTTTCACTTTTGACTTTTGACTTTTGACTTTACACCGGATTCATTGTTATGATTGTATCACAGACAAAACACGTTTTTAACTGAAAACAGTAAGTGACAACACAAAATTAACAATACACACAACAACAACAACAAGAAATGTATGTGAATGTAATCACAAGAGTACTGATAAATGAAGAACTGAGATAGATGGACAAACGACTGAACTAAAGAAACACCACTGATAACGTTTATGCATTCACATTAAACAATTTTCACAGTATTGAGACGGCATTGTTCATACCTTTTAAATCCATGCTCATGTGATTTTGTTGTCTTGTGTACCAGAGACGTCAAACCTTGGAGAAGGGGGAGAGGAGGGGAGGGGTGGGGGGGGGGGGGGGGATAGCCGCCCCCAATGAGATTATTAGGTGACAAATATATCGTTTCCCCCCCCCCCCCCCCCCTATCATAAAGACCGAAATCGACGGACATAATGTCAAAGAGGGATAAAACTTAATTATTATTAATCAACCTTAAACAAAACTGTTTTTACTTTGAATGAGACTGCAAATCTCCGTTTTGCCGCACGCTTTGCACGCAAGTTGTTTACGTTAAAATTATGATTCCATGGCGAGCTTCATTTTCGTTGCGGGAACTGATGTTTTTAAAATAAATAAATCCTCATCTATAAAATATCGACACAAAACATGAAATGATCTTAAATACTCGTTCAATCTTGTGTACAAGCGCTTAATGCAGAGCAAATTTAAATATCATAGAAAAAGGCCAGGCGGAGCCGCGGAGCTGTTGTCATGTATCGTCTGGTCTATAGAAGGCATGTCGTTTTTTCTTATAATGAGTTATTGGTTGAATGAAGGAAGAGTAAGAAATTGCAAAAATATTTGATCCCCATACTCTACTAGAGCACTATCAAAGTCGGCTCTTGCTCCACCCCCCCCCCCCCCCCCGCCCCGCCCCAACCCCCTTGTATATGGCACGCCTACTGTATACACGGCTAATCGATCATCAAAAAAACATATAGAAAGATTCAATATTTTACCATCAGACTCCAGCAAAGGTCAGGAACACCTTGACACGTCCCATATACAAGGCCCCTCGCTACTGCAATGGCATGAACGTTATATAAACTCATTCACTATTTCACACCTTTCAAACCCCATCTTGAGTATGCTAAACTGCAGAAATGCCAAAGCTTCCGGATGCTCCTTAACCCCTGCAAGGACAATAAGTGGCTATTCATTTTGTATCCCTAATAAAGAAAATGTTTTGATTCTATAAATGCTAATATCATCAAGCTTTCGGGGCTGATATACCGCCTGGACGGCCGATATAAGGCATTGACCCTAAACCTTTTACATTCTTTATTTTTTCTCGGGTTTTTGGTCGAAAACTACTTTTTTGCCGCCCCCCCCCCCCCCCGTCCTCATATTTTGGTCATGTCAATATGGGACTTTCAACTCTCTCACCGGTAACTCTGTAACACCCCCCCCCCCCCCCCCCCCCCCCCATGATGACCGGACGCGTCAAAAGGCGGCTAATTGGGCTACTGTATTCCCGGTTTGCCGATACGAGGACTCCTGTCGATGTTGACCTTCAGTTTCTCCTTGCTGTTCAAGAAGTCCAAGCAGAATCAGGCGATTTTGGCGTCAATACCGCTCAACCTCTTCAATGCGGCTTTTATAATTGATTGCCTTTGTTTTCAATTGTCGGGTCTCACGATCTCGCCTTTCGATCTCCATCATGATCTAAATCATTACTCAACTATTTTCAGCCCTAAAACAAGCATGTACAATGGAGACAAAACCCCAAAAAGCAATGTTTTCTTTTTTAGGAAAAATATGTTCATACGTAAGACACACTCTAACCACTACTCATCCCTAAAAAGGCCGCTACTTCCATGATTTGTGTAGCACAAATGTTGTGCTACACATATCACGAAAGTAGCGGCCTTTTTAGGGATAAGTGGATAGAGTGTGTATCACGATATAGAGTTAGTTTGTTTTTGCAGACCCGCATATTCTTAGCAGTTATCACGATTTGAATAAAACATAAATCAATCTTAAGACCAACAGGGTAGATTTATGTAATTTCCCATTCCTGTCATTTGCCTTAACGTTTATTGATTGGTGTAAATGGGGCCCAATAATATACATTACCTTTCATCCAGAAGACGGCGATGGGAACGCCTCTGAACCTGCACTGAAGGTCTCCCTGACGACCCAGAAGGAGAACGGGTTCTCATCCATGATGACTTGGTCGACGGGGACCTCATTATCTACATCATAATATGTATAAAAAGTATCAGATATAAGTATCGTATTAAAGGGTTTTCCATACGTGTTTAAAGGGATAGTTGAGTTCTGATAAGGAGAGTACAGTTTTGGTGAAACTGAATGTTAGTAACCAAAACATGCATCATTACATTACAAACTAATAGTTATAACTAGAAAGGAACACAAAATTACAAATGACGTAGTAAAGATCATGTTATCATTCAAAAAGAGCCGTTAAAACCTAAGAGGGCGCTCTCAAAACACTCATCGGTTTCAACCATTTTGAATAAAATATTGTGCATGTGATGTTTTGTTGAAATAATGATTAGATAGAGAAATAACAAACAACTATTTAAATACCTATTTTGCAACTTTTTGAAAAGAGGAAGCATTTTTAAAAAATTTGTAACGGCTTTTTAAAAATTCTCTAATAAACCTGGGGCCCCAGCTTTATTACAAATTGTTTTATGGATATTTCAGCCGTCTGTGAACCGATTTTGATCAAACAAAGATGATTTTATTATTTAAATATTATGCTCTTTTAAATTTTACACTCAGTTTTTCATTACCTCACAACAAAAATAAGTAGTCTAGCGCCCTCTCTACCAAAACTCAACTATCCCTTTAAGCAATAAATGGCTACAATACAATAATTTACTGAAGATGATTAACTTATAGTTTTCAAATGTCATTGTCTTCCCTATATCAAAGTATCACGTTTAGCATTAATTTGTATTTGCGTTTTTGTTTCAGATGAAATCCGTGTGTTTCTCTGTGAGTGTGTTTGTGTGTGTGGGAGTTTTTTGGGGGTCCTTCACTTTTACTCGGCGTTAAAATTGATGTTTTCTGTAATTTCGAGCGAACAGTTCCATTTCATGGAATATCGATTTATGAAAAATTGAATAATTTAACCATCTTTTTTATTTGTACTGTAAAAGTTGTAGCCCAAGCCTGAGCACTCCCATTTACCAACGCCTGTGGGGATTAATGTACCAAGTACGATACAATAAAGATGGGCAGGGGCGTAGCTACGAGACGTTTCTAGGGGACGTGCCCCCCCCCCCCCCCCCCCACAAACACAAATTCGGTGCCTCCCCCAGGTGCCCCCCCCCCCGTAACA